>JAANIC010004197.1:468965-479852 GCA_017607545.1 Acromyrmex charruanus
TCGATGTATCCAATCTATCGGCGCGCGACGCTGCCGTCGGCCGCCACCTCTGCCTCCACCGTTCCCACCACCATCGCCACGGCAAATTGTATCGACGCATCCCGAAGCAACAGTTGGCATAACTCCCTCCCCTCGTCTTCGTACGAATTTTCCAATAACCACGAGAACGGATTAATCACGTCAATGCGTTTCCCCAGTGTCTAATTTTCGTCTGTACTATATAAATTAGCTGAAGCCTTAGAAAGTACACTCTTGCGTAACGCATAATGCATAATGCATAATGCATAGGAAAATGGACCGATCAAAGTCTTTCATTTCCTCCCTTTTTATGAAATAAAAGATTCTGACTGATTGATTTTCTTATGTCTCATATGCATTAAGCGTTATATATTTATACAAAAAAAAAGGTCTGTGTTCCGTCTTTTATATGTGGACACGGAATCGCTTTGTATTTGGAGGTCGTTGATTTATTGTGTCTTATCCGACAGAAATACAGAAATAATGTCGTCATGTTCGTCGTAATAATTTAGATAAGACACAATAACAAAACCTTGCAGATAACTTTGGATCTCGCGTGAATAACTTGTTTTAGTTACATTAAAATATTTATTTAAAATATACTTTAAAATATAACATAGCGAAAATTGCGAAGCAGAGACCAGAAGTAATCCGATAAAAGTACGAGCACTAGAATAAAAAGTTTCGTCATTACAAGAGTAGGTAATGTAAAATAGCGAGTAATGAGAAGAAAACTGCACACAATTTACGATTTTGTTTTATTCCTCTGAATATGTTACGATCGCTGCATTTAGATTTACACGAGAATATCAACTAATTTCTCACATCTATGATTTCCTCTTAATGTTATGTATTTTCTATATATTACAGTTTTACATGTAATATTTACTTTCAAAGTACATTCTTGACTTTAAAGAACTCTTCAAAAAACTTGGACGAAATATTTCTTTTATTTATAATTCACAAAAGATTTATAAGAGAGAAGTGATTTTTACAAGACCGAATGATCATTGATTTTTTTTTTATTTCCAAGATTTTTCAAATTAAAATATACATTCTTGCGAAATTTTCTTATCGCTGGAATTACAGAGTCAGATTTTTACGTCGAATTCTGTGATTTCAGCGATATTAAAACAAAAGATTTTGCAGAAATGTATATTTTAATTTGAAAAATCTTGAGAATAAAAGAAACAATGACATTTTCAACGATATGCGAGAAGCAAGACATTTGCTGTTGTGACGCGATAATAGAATTTTACATTAATTATGAAATTTAGAGGATTTTCGGACGCGGGAGGACACGTGCCAACTGTCTAAAAGACTACTAGCCTGATCCTGCAAGGACGATGCGTCACGTGGTTTTGAATTGGTGGGGATCGCGCTAAAACGCCTACCCCGAAATCTGCTCGCCTAGTAAGCGGCTGGTCGTACACTTGAATTCTCGATTGACGAGCTATCGACAGGCGATTGGTTCCGGATGGCCTATCACATCCTATCAATCCTGATCAACGCTAATTATTACGACGTGGAAAGCGACGTTCCACTGATTGTCGCTATCAAATTTCGATACGATCCAATTTAGTGTTTCTGAAGACGCACGTGTCATTTTTTTCTTCCCGGAGTGCTCTTTACGACCATTTGCATTTAATTAAAATTTACTTTTTCGAGATAATTTGGAAAGAGAATTGATCGGAGAGAAGAACGAGACCTGTTGCTTGTTTTGTGTAGCGCAGGCGGTTCTGTTGGTATCAGGGACATATTACGCGCTTCCGTTCGCGTTTCCGTTTTCTCCGAACCTCCCGTTTCACTTCTACACTCGAGTCTCACGTTCCTCAGGAACCTTAGGGACAACCATGGTCTCCTCATGAACGAGACGCGCACGAAGTGAACGCCAAAAAGCGAGAGACTAACTATAGTATAGTATAATATGAACAAAATGTAATTTCTATGATAAAGTCTATTTCTATGATAGAATAAAAGTTTCGCAAACGTTCTTTACAAATGTATAATACGCATCTAACGAAATTATTCTTAGAAATCACGTATCAAATTTTATGCTTAGAGATAATTTTATTACTATAGTGACGTTTTGTCTTCCATGAATGTTTCAATTATTCAAGGCAGAATTCTAATCTGAGACATTTTTATTAAAAGGTAAAACAGATTTGTATAAAATAGAATAGATTTCTATTAAAAGAATAGATTTATATAGATAGAATAGATCTATTTCTATTAAAAGATAAACTTTACACGGAGATAAACATAAATGCAGAACTCTAATAAATTTTATGGAATTAACAGGTCCATATAATGATAGACGTCTATTTATATAAAATTTACTTTACTTTTCTGGTAAATGAATAATCGTCATATAAAGCCATACCGTAAGGTACCTTTCGTAAAGCAAATTTTGAGAGTGTTCGTGCCTATTAATCTTGAAAATAATATAATTTATTTTACTGTAATAATTATTTAAATGAATTTACTATAATTGTAATGTACTTTTCACCTTAAACTTCTCGTATTTTCATTTTCAAACAAATAAAGTTTGTCATAAGAATACAAAAATATTTCAAAATAAATATTTTGATTAATCTTGCAAGGTAAAATTTATAATAAGTTATTTATTTTTCTCCGTGTATATTTTGCAAAAGCAAGCAATTTTAATTAACGAGAAATTTCTTTACGCTTATAGCAGCAAGTATCTCACTTGTTACATGTTACCGAAGATGTGTTTCTTTTTAATCTTAAAAATTTTTCACATCCTCCAGAAATCTTCAAGAATTTCAGTTTCAGATCGAATTTAAATAATCTTAAGACACAAGGGAAATATGCAAAGTATATTTCAATGCGATATGTTTTTATTTCTCCACGGGTGCTGCGGGATAAATGCTGTTTGCATGCTGTACGCCTCCGCTTTTCCATGATATCCAGGCAGCATCCGGCCGGCGTCCTCTTCGACAAACAAATGCGCGGGCCGGTTGTCCCGTTGGGGGATAAACAAGCGTGACATGCTGATAGGTTCCTGGTAGTGTCGAAACGCGGTGAGATGTCGTAAACCCGAGAAGATGACAGAAAATCGATAGCAGGTCGCCTTCGCGGTCGTCCGTCGTCGCGGCATCGACGTCGTCTTTGCCAGTTTTTCTTCCCGCGAACGGTCCACACGTGATGGTGGCCTGATCGTTTTCAGACGCCGTGCGTCTTCCTGCTGTCTTCGGGAAAAAATCCCGGAACGCAACAAATATGTATCGGCGGATCGGGACTATTCCCGTGGGTGATACTATCCTGCTACGTTGACACGTCACGGTCGTCATGTTGCGAGGATTTGACGTGAAATCGATGATACGCCTCCGATGCGTCCTGTTGCCGTCCGCGGCTATCAAAATTTTTTAACGCCATCGGTAATGAATCGTGTACCGAAAGATTTCGGTGTCTTCCCGGCTACGGGCACTGAGAGAGGTCTCACATTAGAGAAACACGTCAAACTGCAGATATACTATTATCCGAGCGGCCGCGTCTTGTGTATAATAGGAAATATATTAGATATAACGATGACTTTTTTTAACATCGATAATATTAATCGTCAGCATTATGGTTTGATCATCGGAAACTTACTCGTTGTGCTTTAAACGTTTAGCAATTATCTTTATTCTTAGTTTCTTTATCGTGCTTAATTACCGGCAAGGAGAAAAATTAATGCTTGCGAGAATCTAGCTTAATTTCTATAGAATATATAGAATATATAGTCAGCTATATTGCTATTCTACAATAAGTCTCTCTTTCAAATCTATTGTAGTGCGTGTAAAATTTCCGACGTTCCTTGCAACTTGTTAGTAATTATATCGTAAATTTTTTGACAGCTTATTCCGAAACGAAGACCCATTGGAGAAAAAGAGACGCGACGAGCGCGCTTGCGTCACCGTCGTATCGATTAAATGTCAGATTCATGTCATAAAGACGTCACAGGCACGGTTTTCACCAGGACAACATCCTGCGCTTGAATTTACGACCGCCAACGTGGCAACAGGTCTCGCGGGAACTCAACGCCATTCTACGCAGAATCCGAGATTCCCGCCACACTTTCATGTCGTTTCTAACACACATCCCAAAATGAGAATTATCGATGATACATTAAGATGTATTCGCTCTTCATCTTCCATTTATCTATATGTCATCCATTAAAACCATTAGATCCATTTAAACCGGGGTTGGTGAGGACTAATGTTTTTTTAAGAATAAAACATTATGTTTCTTCTTAAATATGTTTTTAACGCTTTAAAGCCTGTTCTACAATGTGCATTTTGTTTCCTGTTTCTTGTTTTTTACTATTTTTTACATCTTGTCTTTTTGCCGAGATAAAAGTTAACGAACTTCGGAAGAAACAAGAAATACATAGCAAGAAATATGATTGTCAATAAAACGGTCGCAAAGAGGGAAGAAAGCAAGAGATAAAGAGCAAGAAACGTTAAACAAAGAGAACATTGTAGAATAGGCTTAAATATGCTTTAGACAGTATTATAAAAAAAAAACATATATAAAACATATTAAAAACAACAATGCATGTTTTAAAACATGTTTTTTACCAATCCTGATTTAAACGTATTTCATAATTAAAGTTGACAGATGCTTTAGTTTCTATTAAAAATTTTTTATTTTTTTCTACTTTACGTTCACGTTAATTTCTTTAATTATTGTTAGAAAACGTTTTAAAAACTGTTGACATTAGACGCTTTAGTTTTTTCCTACTATTTATTATTTATTACTAAATTAACCCCCTTGCTCGCCTCCTACCACTCTTATCAATGTAAATTAGAAAAAAAAATTAATTAATTTTTTAAATATATATATATATAATTTATATTATTTATTGTCTTCGATGAAATATAATAATTAAACATAGATGCTCGATCTTTAGATATGCACTCGACTTTTAGATATGCATTTTTCTTTCACATTAATATTTCACATTGATCGCCACCGCATTACGCCGACACGAAAGAAACCATGCAGGTCTCAATGCATGTCTCTGTCGCATTTGCTCCCTCCTTCTACCCCTTAATGCGCGCGTGCGCTTGCATTACCTATAATTCGCGGCGAACCACCTGTTGATTGTGCGACGCTCGTAAATCTAGCTCGGGGCTGTAATCCTGGTAGGCTCGTCTCGGAATGACGTCATTGACGATCTCTTGACGGACAACTGACACTCGCGGGCCGTCCTCGAGTGATTGGCCGACCCTCATTGCTCGTCGCCCAGCGATTTCTTTTCATATTGAAGGAGTTTTCCTTACACCCCTTTTCCCTCCTCGGCCTCTCGCCAGGGGTCCTCGCGACGCGCTCGAGAGAAGCTTACCAGGATCCTCCGCGCGAAATGGAACAATGTATCCATCCCCATAAATTCATCTACTACTCGGCGTTGCTCCCCTAATAGGCACGAGCTTCCGTGACGTCACGCCGCGTTATATGACGAGAACGTACTCGATGATGCTCGATGATCGCGCCCGGAGGATAACGCTCGCTCGGTCACCAGAGAGGAAATGAGTGAGGGAGGCAGAGAGGACGTAATGCGCGACCGTAGGGTTGTAATTTAGCAAATCGATCCGTCGGCGTCGGCGATGGGTGTTGGCGGGATACCCTATAAATCCCTCAAACGTCTGCTGATGCCCTGGTGCATCCGAGCGACTTACGCCACCGTGACGGACGGATGACTGACGTTTCTTCTGTTTTGGAAGTGTCGCGTAGACGTTATCGCGACGTTAAGTAGCATTCACATTGAGACAAATCGCTCTGAGATTGAGATCCTGGGTTGAGGGGAAGCTGACACGTTAGAGCTTTGTACGAGAATGAATTTTCAATGCACAGTGCAATTCCGAGGGAATTAAATTTAAATAGCTCTGTGCTAAAACTCAATTTTACACGTTATCACATATTTAGTATACATAATCACAAAGATATTAAACTGCAATTTTCTCTGTACGAGCCACGATCTCGTTTAGATGGACTGAATTCTGAAAATAGGATTTTACATCTCTTTCTGTGTTCCGAAAGAAAGAAGTTGTTGGTCAGAATTATCGAACGTCCATTGTGAACGCCATTCCAAGTAAAGTACCTCGCAAACATAGGCGATAATTATACGCGAAAGAAGTAGGGTTAAGAGGCGAAAGAAGGAGAGGTGACACATAAACTAGTATAGAGCAAGGTACGATCATCCAGAGTGCTGTATGCGGTCCTGGTACGCCAGCGTCCCTACGACGTAACATGATGTACAGATGACGGTAAATCAATATGCATCGTCGACTATCAACTCTAATGTTCGAGGGTAATAACGTAAGACGTAAGAAAAATAGAATATTCAACGGGATCAGCGTGAAACACGTGTCTACGAAAATACCCTATCAACGTATATACACAATGTAATATATATAAATGTAATATATAAATTCTGACATATTTGACTCTACTTAAATTAAAATCAGCGTAAAAACTTTTTCAGTAATTAATATAAAAGCAAATTTTGGTAATATAAAAATATGAACATTTCCAGCTGCTCATTTTCCCAATATTAATTTAATCAACGTATACTCCATCATTTGATTAATTGTTATCTTTGACTAATTTTTATCTTTGTGTCTTTACTATGTAAAAAGATATCGATATGTCAAAATTATATCATTTTATCTGCGATTAACATGGAAGAATTTTAATTAGGCAAGTTCAATATATATATAATACATATATATAATACAGGACGTCTCTTATTATTTTTTTTATTAATAAAATACGTAATATGAGCGTTGCTAAACTAGCTTTCAAATATAACTCGAGTCAACGACACGTCGATTGTTATTATTCAAGACAAGTCGCGACTAAGTCGTTAGTATGATATTTCACAATCGAGAGCCGTCAGACAAGGATCGTGCCAAGCATGCCTGGCGAGCTTCCGGGAGCAGGCTATCATCCGTATTTGGAAGTCCCGTGGGATATCTTGAAATTCCCATTAAATTATTCCCTGCTGCGCGTGCAGCGATCAGGATTCCAATGTCTAGGGCGGGTCAGGAATAGGCGAGGCGCGGTGAGAGGGGTGTGATTGCATCGCGATCGTTTAAGTTCAATTTTAAACGAGTCAATAACATCAAAAGCTTCGACTATCCGGCTCGCATCCTGGCATAGAGCTAGAACGTAACATATATACCGTTCATTGTGATCCAAACCATCCCTAGACACGTTTCGCCAAAGATGGGGTTTGAAGGTGAATACTGAATATGCGTTCTCAAAGCACCAGAGCAGCAGGAAGAAGACGAAATAGCGTAAATGTTATTTCTCTAGGGATGGATGGATGGATGGAAATAATTTAGATGATATCAATCGCCATTTTATATCGTGGATTACTTATAATCAACTTGTAATTGAAAATATTTTTCTTTTTCTTGTACTTTAGAGAGAAAATGTCGTACTAAATTCACGAAGTTAGTACGTCATATTTTCATTTGATTTTTTAGTATAAAAAACTTTTTTTTAAAATGGAAAGAAATAGAAAAGAGTTTTGCATTTGTGTTATACTTAAAAAATCAAAATTGAAAAAGTAGCCGAAATTCTGTTCAAAAATGTAAAGCATAGAATTCTGTTGGAATTTCAAGTGTCATATCTTATACATTTAAAGTCTTATACATATTAAAATTGATAATTCTTGGAATTTTGTTTTCAAATTACATGAATTGATACAACTGGAGCAATATTAATAGGAATTAACATTCGATAAATGAGACCTTCGTGGTAGAATAATTCTTCTTTAGTGAATAATTTTGCGTTACGGTTTATTATTTCATGATAATTCATCTCTTAATTTGCGATTGCCACCGCTTTCTTTTGTTAATTTATATTTATATAAATATTTAAATATTCATAATGCTTATTAATAAGAGATTCTAAAAGTATAATTTTATAAATAATATCAAAAGAATAAAAATAAAAAAGAGAAATATATAAATAGAGTCACAGATCGATTATATATATTACATATACATATATTTGCAAGATTTAATAAGAAATTTATTCACGGAGAGAATTTTTTATTATGTTTTGCTGCAAAATTTACCATGTTTAGTGATAAATGTAGAACAATTTGGCAACCTATTAATTATTATTATTATTATAGGAATTTCTGAAAATATATACAAAATATACATTTTATAAACTACACTACATAATAAAAATTATCAAGCAAAAATTGTAAATTGTTTTACAAATATAAAATATTTAAAATGAACACCATAACATTTACACATTATATTTAACACAGATTGCCATTATACTATGATGTTTTAACACACATATAACATCTTGGAATTATCAAGATTCTCGAATTAATTTTTACATATAACTGTTACAACTAAAAACTGTATTGCTAAAATACATCTCTTAATTATATTTGTTATCGAACCGAATTTTAGGATTAATAAATAACCTCGTAATGCGTCTTTTAGACCTCGCTTTAAAGCCGAAAAAGAAACAGAGACAGAGAAAGTTTTAAGTCTCGCTTAAAATCGAAGTAATGTTGGAGCAATCGAGCCTTATTCTATTTTAGGTAGTTTTTAAACACAATTGTATGCCATCGCATCCATCTATCGACGATACCGTTTACTAATGAATGGACTTTAATGGTATTTTAATAAAGATATTATAAAAACATCATTAAACATAGAGCTAATTAATTATCATACTGGATGGTAAAATTATCATAAGCGACCAAGCCAGATTGAATATATCATGCTGTACTGTAAAGTTTGTATAAGATATTTTATATGTTTATCACTATTTGGCATCTATTCTATTTGAAACAATAAAAAAATCATAAACTGTTTAACATTTTTTAAATTACTGAAATTTTATTATATTTTTAAATAAAATTAATACATCTTATATAATATATTTTATTGTGTGAAATTAGTAATAAATCGGAAATAGTTACATAAAATGTTTTGAAATATTATATTATCCCACGATTACCACGAAATTCCAAAAGAAAATTCTCTCCGTGTTTATGTACTGTCATGGAAAATTAATTGTATCGCAAAATTATCTGTATTGTGATCGGTATTAATCTGGAAATCGGATTGGATTTCTTTTTTTTTACACTCATTGTGACTGCCGTGTGTTTCCGACAGGTAGCTCAAGATTCACGAACATCAGGCTGTCACTCGTTCAAGAGAGCTTTCTTGCCGAGGAGAGACCCCCACTTATGGACTAAGTACTGAAGGTTCCCAGTGGGGATTAATCATGTACCCGAGTGGGGGTGGTTTCGTCGTTTGGCCACCTCCACCGCGTCCTCAGCACAACCAGGATGACAGTCATAGGTGGAGGCTCGTTAAATCTAAACACTCGATATAATCAGCATTATCGGATACATCTTAAATTCCTGTCCGCCCAAAGATTTTGGCGAACGTGATGGAAACGAATCCGCGTTTGGGGAATCCCAGCGGGATAACTCGGTCGATGACGAGTTCTTGCGATAGCTTAAGAGCAATAAGAACCTCTGCTAAAAATTTATTGAGCTTGTCACGAAGAATCTTTCTTTCAATTCGAACTTATTTGAATACGTCGGAAACGTGATATCATTAAATTCATTATTCAATAACCCTTCTTGAGTGTTTAAGAATATATTACACAATGTATTTAACAAAATGAAAAATTATGAAAAAAATTACAGATTTCTTTATATTGTATTGCAAGTAACACAAAAAGTTTGACAGTGATTTAGAATCTGAATTAAAAATTATTTCAATAAAAAGTTAAAGATGATAAAATAATAAGATGTTTTTAAAAAGTAATTAAGATAAAATGAGAACGTTTTTATTTAAAATTATTATTTATTATTAAGAACGATCTTGATCAAACAGACACAGAGGGCTTACACGCTTCCTACATTTCGATCGTAAACAATGTTTGACTGTGTGTCACCAAGTTCACTCTCAATATTGTTTGGTCCGTCGTAGCGCTTAGACGTATGATTTTGTCTCCGTATCAGTGTGACCGTTTTCTTTTTTTTTATATCATGTAGAGAGTTTTAAATTTATTTTGTGACTTATGGATATTCTTTGACTGTTGCTGACGACATTTACGTGGATATTTATCATCAACACTTGGATTGTGAGTTTTTGACCAGAGGGAGTTGATATTGCTTGCTTCGCATATAATTTGTTAATTATGTTCATGATAAAATGAGAGTGAGGGGGAGAGATGAAAGAGAGAGTGAACGAAGAATTTTTATTCTTCATTGAATTTTTCTTTCCCTTTCTCTTTCCAACAGCACAACGAAAAAGATTTTTTCAATCGGTCTTCCAACCAATTGGTAAGCCAATTTTTGTTTCCAACCAATTTTTGTTTCCTCTGATAGTATTGATTAGATTCAATTATTTCATCCATTACGGATTTCACACTGATATGATATTATGTATGACTTTTTGCGATTGCGCTTCGTTTTACACATTGTATATTTGTTATAGTATATTTCTTGTGTTCTGTACATCTGAGGAGAGTTCGAATTTGCAGTCGAAACATATGCGATTGCGATTAGATTATATTAGCGGATAATTATATTCTAACATTTGCTTTTCTATTTTTATTGTTATAACACGTTATTTTATTCTTAGATTCTTATTTGCCTTGAAGTCACATATATTTACTATTTTAATATTGAGGATTCTGTTTTTGTCTTATTCTTATATTTAAAATTGTATTGTTAAATATAAATATTAACCTAATTGAATTGTTTCATATATAATATTTACTTATTAATATTACATATATTTATTTTTAATATATATATATTTAATATATATATATTTAATATATATATATTTAATATATATATAT
>JAANIC010004197.1:493358-516014 GCA_017607545.1 Acromyrmex charruanus
TCTGATTATTATTATTATAGTATTTTTATTGGATCATTGATTACCGATCTATTAGCGTGATTTACGTAGTATTGCATAAAGATTTGTTTACTCTAAAATTTGATATCAAAAGAAGATTCGGAAGAAGATTATTTGCGCGTATTTTAAATCATTCTGTGTTCGACAGTACGTTTGAAAATTATTTGCTTTCTTAAAGGAAGCACGGACGATGATAAATTTTGATTAATGATTCATAATGTTGAAAGTGTTTCCTGAAAGGAGCATCTTAGTACGTAGATCGGCGAAAATCTCACAGATTGACGTAAGTATGAGTCATAGCTTTGAAATAGAAAAGATTCTTCTTCAAACTTTCAGAGGCTTTTAAAAATATGTAAGAGCAATATATAGAGAAATCTATCTAAAATCTTGTTTACGCGATATTTATACACGGAAAGAATTTGTTCTTAAAGTTTACTCTGAAAATATGATAATCGGGATGACATTGTATTTTGAAGAATTTTTAAATATAAATCTCTCTCATTCATTAATAAAACTACAATAAAGTATAAAATAAGTTCGATCAATTTTACTGAAGTGCATGGTAAAAATCTTTAAAATATTGTATTGTACAACTATTATTTTCACGGTGAATTTTAAAAGAAAATTTTCTCCATGTAAAATTTCTGTCGCAAAATAAAATAGAAATTAACCATCATATTAATCAGTTTTAACGCATGTTTTTAAGTGCGTTTTGATTTGTTACGCATCAAATTTATAAAAATCAGAAGTTAAAAGGAAATAAATTTTTTTCAAACTTTACTAATAATTTCCTTTATAATTTTCTCGTAATCTTAGTCTCTTACTTATTATTAGTGTTATTATTTTGTAGAGGAATACTTTGTTGTCATTTGCGTTATCATACAAAGTATAAGCTTTCAACTAACAATAAGATTTAATAAGTAGCATAAAATAATTGAACAATTAAATGAAAAGCATTTAATGTTTTAATCTATAAATAGAGCTGTTTAATTTATAAAAATCTTTAATATATAAAAAAAAATAATTATCGTAGAATATCGTAGTAATTGCCAAATTTATTTATTCCTATTTGTAATTGCAAAACATTATTTCTTTCCGCAATATAATTTACGGTATGAAGTGTCTATAATAAAATGCAATAAAATAATAATCGTCGGAGTCGAAGATGGACGACATTAAAGAAAAGAGAGACACGGCGATACGGCCTGAGTCCCTATCGCGCTCCGATTTCAAGAAATGGCGCGTCGCTTACCTGCCAAAGTGGGCGTCCAGGCATGGCGGATCTTCAGGTCTCGTCGGGTCTCCTCTCCGGAAAATTATTTTCCGCACTCCGTACACAGAGCCTCTCCACCGTAGCTCAAGCTCAAGCACAAAAAGTGCGCTCCACTGCGGTCGCGCTGCGTATATATGCGTGACAGGTGCGCATACGTGTTGGTGGAACGTGGGGGCGCGTCTATATATGGATCACTTACTCACCACTTACTCCAGACACGAGCGAGATTCATCGGGAATGCCTGCAGGGGGTAGGGAATATATATTGTGGATGGAACTTGCCGACCGAACGATGAAAATGATAATCGGAATCATATCAATGTCTCATTTCCCAATAATTTATTGGGACTTAATCTTCCGAACTCGTTCAATTATATTTTTTATGTTACATCTGCAAATTTGAATTATTGTTATTAATCCTCCGCCGGCAACATGAATTTTAACTCTTTCATTAGCAGAGGTTTTCAAAAAACATAATAATTTTTTTGTTCTGGATTATATAAAAATTAAACAAAAGTTTTATATATTTGTTAAAGCTTTAATATTAAATTTTTATTATCACAAAAGTCGAATTGTACTTTAATTATTTTTTACAGATTTAAATTTGTCTATTAAAATTTACAATCAAAATATGGATAGTGCTTTTAAAGACTTCAGTTGCTGGTGAAGGGTTTTTAAAAGTTTATTCAATTATAATACAATGTTATGTAATTTTAATTCTTTGAAATTAATTAATGTCTTTACGAAGAAAGGAGAAAAAAACAATTTTCTCGATGCATCTAAAAATTTAGCTAAATAAAATAATTTTATTTACTATTAAAATAACTAAATAGGAATCTCAAGCATGATAAACAATGTTGCAAAATATTTTAACATTCTAGCAATTAGTTTGAGCGTCTTACATAATTATTTTGATAGTTCATATTGTTGTGCAAGTATTATATATGAAAAAAAATTATAACAAGATAACAATACTGATATTTATTGTTAAGAGTTACTGAATTGGAATCTTATATTTTCACAGAGAAATAAAACTATAAATTCTATAAAACACAGCACATGTTTCGGCGCGATATATGAGAAAAGTGATCTTTTTTTTTTATAATTTTTAGAACGGTCGCGCATATACGCGACCTTCCCGGGTGAAACATCAGATGACATCAGATTCTTTTTCAGAGGAATGACAAGGGGAGAAAAGCGGACAAAGAGCGGAAGAATGAATAAGAAAGTAAATAGTGTTCACTAATGAAAACGCGAGAATGTAATTATCGTTAAGGTTACAAAGTCGGGAGATATTATATTAAAATCTCTCTTTTTCTTAAGCTAGAGCACAGACCTTTATATAACGCATAATGCATAAGAAAATCAAACAATAATCAGAGTCTTTTATTTTCTGGAAAGGAATATTCTTATGCATTATGCGTTTATATACTATATAAAAATCTAAATACTCCAACTCTTATTCTCAAAAAATATCAGTCTAGATTCACAATCTTGCTTTAAAAGGTCGTAAGCTGTAAGCCGTAAGTTGTAAATGACGATATATTGACCAGAGAACTTATGCTTTTAGATCGTAAGAATTTTTTTGCTCAATTCACTTAAGTCTAACCAGGATTGAGTAGTGCTAAGTTAAAAAGATAAAAGTTAAGTTAAAAAGTTAATTAATTTTAACTTAACTTAGTTACATTTTAGGCTCTTAACTTTTTAACTTTATTTAGTTACATTTTATTCGTAACTATTAATTTTTTATTTAATTTTTTTGAAATTAAGTCTCAGACATAATACGCGGCAATAGCGATAGCTTAAAATGAGATGAAAATTTCAAAAGTGAGCAAATTTATTAGGTGTTAACCAATGAAATTATAAATATTCTAGTAAATTTGTAAATTTCACTTTTGTAATTTTCACTTTATTTTAAATTATACAATCGACCCCCAGATTTCAATCTGTCAGAAACCATGTATTTCGATGTATCTTTCTGATAGGTTAAAATCTATTATTACTTATTATTAAAATATAACACATCAATACCATCTTCAACTCACATTGAGCGGCTGCAGGAGGACACATTTTCGATAACTTGCGAGGAAAGATGTTCAATGAAAATTTCGAAATGACTGTATTACTTAAATTTAATAATATGTGAACAAAATATTCAAACAGTACATATGACAGTCTATGTAAACAGTATATATAAACAAAACATGTAAATAAAATATAGAGTATTTTCTAAATGAAGTATATATTTGTCATTTATTATATATTTGTATATAATTAAGTTTATATTTGTATTTTTATTAACTTAATTTTTAATTCAATTAATTTCATTATAAATTAACTTGTATTTGAACTTGTATTTTAAATTAAATTTTCAACGTTAACTTTAAATTTTCAATGTTAACTTTAACTTGACTTAGTTAAAAAAAAAAAATTAACTTACTCAACTCCCTGAGTCTAACAATTAAAGCCTAAAAATCGCGCAAAAACAGTTTAAAGACAGAAATAAGCTCGGTCCACCGTAAGCCACAGTAAGTATTAAGAAATTGACTAATAGCAGTTGAATATGAGAAAAATAATCGACTGTAACTGATTAATTTCTTACGACCTACGACTTACGGCCTCTTAAAGCAAGATTATGAATCGAGACTCACGTACAAAAATACTATCACTATACGTTATGTATATTACCGATTTTTCAGATACGATATAGATTCAGGAATATGAGAAATCTATTTTTCTTTCGCATTCCCCTCCATTTCCCGTCTTTCTGCAATCGCGTCGAACGGGATTAAAGACGAGACGTGCTCTAATTTCCCTAAGAATGTTTCACGTGAGAACAGCCGAAAAACAGATCGACCTCTCACCAATGGTAGCGTGGCCGAGCGGTCTAAGGCGCTGGTTTAAGGCACCAGTCTCTTCGGAGGCGTGGGTTCGAATCCCACCGCTGCCATTTTTTTTTTCCCTCCCACCCGCGGATGGCACGCCGCGTCGCGTTGTGCCGTAGCCGCGGCCTCGCGGCCTCGCGCGTGGCGACCGCACGTCGTGTGCGATTAACGAGACGCAATGGTAGCGTCTCCTTCGAAGGTCCAATGGGTTGCGTCGGCACGCGGCGCCGTGGTTCACACCTATCAGGCTTACATGCGCTACGAGTAGGCTAACGTCTCGGTTGTTCTGTGCGCGCGACATCTGCGGAAGGAAAGGGCCACTTTAACGAGCTCGAGACCGAGTCGAACGAGCAGAGAGCTGCCCATCAAGAACAATCGACATAAATATTAGCTCAAGAATTAAGTAGTCGTTATATAAATTAGATTTGCTCATCTCCTTCTGAGGGGATGGCAAATTTTCTTATAAACTTCTCCTATAATACGTATCTACATGAGATGTACCCAAGCAGAACGAGTCAAAATTACGTCAAAATTACGTTAATAAATCGTAAATGACTGAAAAATGATTTTTAATGATTATTTTGAAGTTTGACATAATATTGATGTCATGAAGACTTGTCGTTCTGCTTGGATACATCTCAAAATAAGCTCAAAATCGCGATAAGGAATTATGTGCCATCCAGACGAAGAATAAGTCTGTCGATGAAACGAATGTTCTCGTTTCATAATAATAATGCAAGCGAATTTATACAAGTGTGCAAATCTCAATTAAGGATTTTGATTCCGTTTTATTTCTTTTGTCGATATATTATTGACGCTTGTTTTTCACGTAATGAACAATTAAATATCTGCGATCTGGGAGTCGCTTTCGAGAGAACAAGACGGAATTCTAAAGCGCGAGATATAATACGTACGGAGCAAAGGAACATATACATATATGCTCCTTATGGAAGCTCGTTTCACGGAGTCCCCATGCTCTTGCGAGCAGATGGGATCCTGTTGATGTTGTTGTCGTCGGGGGCTCGCCATTCCTGCTCGTTTCGGTTAAAGGGGATCGTTATTGAACGCTTATGAAACGGCGAAGGGGAGAACGGAACGCACGACTGATATAGTAACAATAATAATAACGACGTCGTAGGAAAAAGGAGAACGGAAGTGTGCTCCGAGGCCACGTGGTATCCTGATACAGGTTTCATTCAAAAGATGCTACTACGGACCACGCCCAATTAACAGCTCCTTCCAGCTCGATACGTCATAAATGGACATCAAGCTATGTCTACAAGCATATATTATTATTATTGTATATGTATATTATATATACATTGTAACAAAAAAATGAATTTATTATTACTCAAAACGGAAAAAGAAGTCATGTCAAAATGGTGTTAAAATGAATCGTAATTGATTGGAAAGTGACTTTCAGTCATCATTTTAGAATCATCATGATGACTTATATTCTGCGTGGATACGCACATGTAAATATGTTGAATAAAATATTGCTGACAAATAAACTGAAGAAGAATACACACAATAACTGTATACATGTATGGAATCACAAGTATATTAACGCATGAAGTTGCGCACGTATCGGAGTATATTTGGCGCGCATGTTTTCTGTCTATATGTTCGCATATTATGACTGTTGATTATTCGAAAAGCATTATTCTTATTATTAATGTATTATTCTTATTATTGTTAATGTATTATTCTTATTTATTGTTACATTATTAATTATTATTTATTATTGTTATTCGTTAAACTTAATACATTAAGCTACGAAATCTATTTTGCCACGAATTACAGTTGGACAACTATGAAATGTATTTTCATAATTGTCCAATTGTAAATCATGAAAACTGCAGCCGAGAATTTAATTCTGTTTTGACAGGGAAAGGTTAGAGGCTTGTCTGTCCATCTCCGTATTCGTGTCGAGAGATGAAATATTCCCTCGGTATTCATAGTCATTTTTTATACTTAAAATTATATTATAAGTAAATCTGAAGATGTTAAACCAATTACAGAACCGTATTCGCATCTTAAAACATTAATAATATAAGATATAATAATAATACAACGCTGTTAAAATACGAACAGACTACACTGACAAGAGTTTATAGTAATAATTACAACGTTGAGTGAATTCAATATTCGGTTAATATAATAAAAAATAATTTTATTTTTTTACATAAATATGATAAGTATTACTAAATATAATAACATAATCAACGATTTACTAATAATTACTAAATATTTAAAAAAGTAAAATTATGTTTAGTTACATTAAGCGAACATTTGATTAACATTATTTTACTCAACATTTGGTAATTCTTATTCTTTTTCCAGTGAATGAATATCGACCGTAAACGCACAACGGAGAAGCGCATTATCTCGGGTGACGATTTTGCATCGCGTACACATCTATATGCACCTACATATTCTCTTCTTCTAGTTCTTTGACCGCAATGAAGTGCGGTGCGTGCTCACATCCCGTACGTAGGCCGTGCATTATCAGGGCAGCATAAATAATATGGCTTTTCTCCTCTCTCGTACAGTTGAGCGTCATTCGCGCGGGTTGTCTCATTTGGCCCCTCCTCGCACCAGAATAGCATGCAGAGCGAGGAAGTCGTCCTGGTGTACGCGTTCTTGTATTACCTATGGTACCTACTTTCGTCCGAAATGTTTCCGCTCGATGGAAATTACCGACGTAGTCACGGCGACGATCCACGTGTCACAATGACTTACCACACACACAATTAGCGTATGTATATTTATATTTGATACATATACGTATACAATTTTGTGATTACAATTAATTATAATTTAATTAATACTACTGCTATAACCACTAATTAAGTTAATTCATAATTTTTGCGTGATGTCAACTATTTTCCTTTATTATCACAATGAAATTATCAAAATTCTCAGCGCTTGATTAAGATTTTTATTTCAAGATAATATAAAAATTTTACTGCACAGATTAAGTCTTGAAATTAACAAGAAGACTTATTAATATTTACGAAATATATAATATATCGATAATATATAATATAATAAAATATGTAATATTAAGTGTATGCAGTATACATACATATACAGAGTATTGTCAACTTGATTATTTAATATATTTTAATGCGTTATAGATGTTCGACAGATTGGACGAGAACCTTACAAAACAATTCTTTCTATATACGAACGTCCATTGTTCTCGCTATATCTCGCTGCATAGTCTATTTGCCACCGCTACTTATCTTACATAACATATCACCATACACTGCGTCGTAGTGTCAAGCCACTCCCTCTAAAACGACACCAAAAGCAGTCGATCACTTCAAGTGTTCAGTTATACGCACAATGTTAAACGACTCGTCGACTTATCTTACGGTTACCCCAGCTCGTCCTCCACACGCTAATTTACACGTAGCCTATAAGAATAATCTGCAGTCAACGAGCAGAATGGACATAATCAACAATTTAACCGAGCGACGAGCAGGAACACAGCAATGCCGAGTAGGAGCACTAGGAGCGTGGCCGCCGCTGGCTCGGTACTCGCAACTCCTGGCCGCTTCTGTTCGCCGTGGATCGGAAAGACACAATTTTGAGGAAGAGCGCGCGGGCCTCTAAGCATCGTCACGGCGCAACTATATCCCATTGGTCCACGGCGATCTCTTTCCACCGCTTATTGGTTCATTGACTCCGGCATGGACGGAAATTTCGGCAGGGCTACCGGGCCCGGCAAGCCGCCGCGCCAGCATGGCGCGAATCCCGCTGGGCCGCGCCCGCCCGCGCCAGAGAATCACGCGCGGCGACGCGCGGCTGCGACCGACGCGCGGCCGTCTTTCGTCTACGTTTCGCGGGAGTCGGCGGATCGTCGTCCACGGGGACAGTGACACCGTTTTTCCCCAAAATCGGCATTAATAACGTACGATTCCCCGCCACCGTCGCCATCGCCGTTGCCACTGTTGTCGACTAGGACGACGTACGCGCGAATACCGACTTTAACTCCGGGTTTCTACGGTGTTGCTCGGACACCTCGTGTCTACGTCGAACTAGGATACTCGATACGCAAGTCGCGTACCTTCGCCACCATGGGAATAGCTCCCAAACGGATCGAACGTTATTACGTTTTCCCCTAAAATTAAACCTGCTACGCGAAGGAGTGGGGACTATTACCTGCAACGAGGCAGTGTGTATGTACATATACAGGGTGACTCACGCGACACATTGGAGTAAGGCGATGATGTTTTGCTGACATTTACGAGTGGCGACGACGCGGCAGAAAAATCAACTTTGCGTAATTTACGAATTATGAATAAGATAAATTGAATGCATATTGATCTCCTCGTACTTGATACAATAAATTTATCGTATAAATATGTATATCTCGTATCGTGAGGTGCTAAGTTTTATCGTGTAAAATTCAGATATATTAAAGCTCTTGGATAAAGCGTTTGTTATAGAGGATTTCACATAAATTGTTGAAAATCCTTATTACGATTATAGTTTTTTTAATGAATAATAATATTACCATATGAACAACAATTTAATAATACATCCTGTATTCTTTTAGAGTTCATTTCTTAATACAAAAATTTTTTTTTGTACATCTTATTATCTTTGTTATCATCTTATGCTTTGTTGTAAATATGTATTATTCATCGGAATTTAAATGCAAACATATGAAAATGCATTAATTTATAAAAAGCCATTTTATATAATCGATATATAATAGTATATATGTACACTTTATATAGTCTAAATTATCATATTACTGTATGGATGTATCTTATAGAAATTTAATATTGAAGATAATTATAGTATAAGTTAATTATACTTACTTTGAATATTAAAAGCATTGTTTGCTCAATGCTTTTAATATTTAAAATAAATAATTAATCACTACTGTCCTTTAAATTTCTGTAAGAGACAACCAATACTGTATATGGATATAGACTATATGTATATACATATTATATATTCTATATTGTTCAATGCTTTTAATATTCATTAATACAAATAATTTTTAATATTAAATTGACTAGAATCAATTTTGAATTTCTATAAGAACTAGAATAGAAACCTTAGAGAAATATAATACTTTATAAACTATTAAATTGGTTAGTGATTAATTACTTATTTTAAATATAAAAAGTACTAACAACGGTGCTTTTAATACTCAAAATAAATGATATATCACTAATCAATTTAATATCACTTACAATATTAAATTTCTTTTGAGGGAATACATTATTTCTATATTCACAGACACATTGATTCGAAATCAGCTGTGCTGATTTCCACTTTATTTCACGCATTCTTCCGATGTCCTTCAACTCTCCGGAAGAATCAATCGTCTACGCAACTCCACGATACACCCAGTACATAATCTCGTGCGTGCAGTCGTGCACACGTACATACATATGCATGTATATGTATGTATATGTACATACGTAGGCCGGCGTCGTTGACATCAGCGCTTCTATCGGTGGCGTCGCGAGATTGCGGGCGGCCGCATGCGTTCCTGTTGAAAAAATTCCTCACGGGCGAAAGTCAAGGTATGATGGAACATCGTCGGCGAGCCGGCCGTGCTTGATTGAGAGAGTGGAGAGAGCTCGAGGTCGCCTCCTTGCGCGATGTGTTTCCCTGGTAGCAGGAGGGGCTCGGCGAGACAACCCGCGCGAAACTCTGTTCAACGTAGGGAGAACAGCTGCGTCGTACGAGCTCCTATCACTGCGTGCCGTCCGGATAACGCGGTGCTCGCATGCGGGATGTGAGCACGCACCACGTGCTCGTCACCGGGCTGGCCCGGCCCGGCCGCGCTGGGGTGACGACGATCAACGATCGGCCGCGCACCAATTCCTCGCATCGTCTCGTCTTACCTCGCCTCGCCGCGCTGCATGTGGCGATTGGCGATGTGGCTGATGTGCGCGTTCAATTTCTCACAGCGGCACGCACACATGCGAAGAAGCGTGGAGGGGGACATGCAATAGCGCACGTCCATGTATCGATCGTCCATGTATAGCCCGTACATTCGAGTACTCGGGACGCTCGGGTCGAGCTAGCAGGTGTTAGCATCAAACAGATCCGACCGTGACACGGTAATCTTATGGCCATTCTACAATAAACCATTAGTAATAAAACCATTAGTAATAAATCGGAAGTCAGAAGCTAAAAATTGATCAATCACAGTCAAATGTAAGAAGAATAATTGACTGTGATTGGTCAATTTCTAGCTTCTGACTTCTGATTTATTACTAATGGCTTATTGTAGAATGTGTGTTAAAGCTGGAGGCACAGCACTTTGTATAATGCATAATGCACAAAGCAGTAAGAGAGTCAACCAATTCCAAGAACTTTCTGTTTTATGGAAAGAAAGAAAAAGAATTTTGATCCATTTTTTTATTTTACGTATTATATGTTATGCTTTATTACAAGACTGTGCTCTCGCCCTTAATGTTTCTTTTGCATGCAGATCACGTTGCAAAGTGCCTTGAGTTTGAGGCTCGGTGATCAAATGCGAAATGCGAATGCGAGTCTGTAAAAATACGTCTCGTGCGTGTCATAAATACAGAGAAGCTTAAAAGATGTCCACAAGTGCCATCCTTTATTTTCCTAGTATAAATATCATGCATATTATAAAAAACAAAATAATTTAAATAATTTAAATAAGGAAATAAAGGATTTTTTTTAGATATTTCGAATGCAAGAAAGAGTTACGATATTTGAAATTACTTTGTTCTTCATTTAAAAACTTTAGTGTCAGAATACGCCAGAAGTTAACAAGAATTATTCTTATTGTCGTTCGATATAAAATTCGTGGCACGCAGTGACACGTAAGATAAGAAATGAGATCATTTGTAATCTGATTTATCGAGATGTGAATGTATTTCTTACTCGGAAGCGACTCACCGCCAAGACTCCGTGGCGCAACGGTAGCGCGTCTGACTCCAGATCAGAAGGTTGCGTGTTCAAATCACGTCGGGGTCAATCGTTAATTTTTGCCAACGCTTTCCGTGAATTTTTACGTGATCGCCATTTTTATTACCTTTTGTTTTGCAACGGCGCCGTTTAATGACGCACATTCTTATATACATATATCCGTATCGCGAATACCGAATTGGATAATATTAAATATTTTGGATCTGAAAATACGATTAGTATCGAGTCAATTGCTGTGTATAATATATCACACATTCATATATATAATATTAATGAAATTAATACTTGATATATATTGAAATATTTGTACTACAAGGTATCCGAATTTCCAGCAGGTAGATACACGTAGCAGTCGTGGCCGAGTGGTTAAGGCGTCTGACTAGAAATCAGATTCCCTCTGGGAGCGTAGGTTCGAGTCCTACCGACTGCGTGAATAATGGGGAACACTATTTTTGCTACTGAATGTCCTTTTTTCTTGCAAAATAGAAGCTAGCGAAATTATTTTATTTTATTTTATTTTTTTTCATTAATGTAATCGTTAGTGCGGAATAATGATTCAATTTTTATTAGATTTATTTAAAATATCCATTATTATATGATGAATCATGTTGACGTAATTGAATAAAAATTTTTAATTATTTTTACATGTTTTGCATAGTTACATAAATGTTTAATATGTCTATATTTACTATTATAAAACTATTTATTGTAATTTAATAGATGTCACATATTTTGAAATCACAAATAAAAATTCCTCGATAGTATAGTGGTTAGTATCCCCGCCTGTCACGCGGGAGACCGGGGTTCGATTCCCCGTCGGGGAGATCTTTTTTATTATTTTTTCTTTCATTCCTGATCCAAAGATGCAGTTGAACCGTAATGTTTTATACCAAATATATCCAGCATAAGGATACTTTAAATATAAATAAACATACAGAAAAGAAAATGCAATGTTATTTTTAAGTTTAGATTACACGCGCTTATTGTGTGAAATTTTAATTTGACTTCAATTATAATGCAATCCTTCATTTATAATGTAATCCTTTTCATATCTTTTTAATATC
This sequence comes from Acromyrmex charruanus, assembly GCA_017607545.1. Classification (NCBI taxonomy): domain Eukaryota; kingdom Metazoa; phylum Arthropoda; class Insecta; order Hymenoptera; family Formicidae; genus Acromyrmex; species Acromyrmex charruanus. The sequence goes on from JAANIC010004197.1 coordinate 505,534, forward strand.
TTTCAGAGACCTTATGTATTTATCAATCAAAATAAATTATACAGTTAACGGAATAAATAATTTGTGATCTGAACTATGTTTTGATTAATAATATAATATAATAAAGAGGCAATCGATGCAGTTATGAAGTTTAAACGTCACAATTGAACTTATGGAGTTGATAGGTCGAAAAAGAATTCGTAGGCGCCGTGGCTTAGTTGGTTAAAGCGCCTGTCTAGTAAACAGGAGATCGGGGGTTCGAATCCCCCCGGGGCCTTTGCAAAGTTAATTTTTTTCATTCGTGATAACAATATGTATAAGTGACTAATATATCCTAATAATGTGCTAGAATGCCTAGAATACTATATTTATTTAAGAGCTTATTGAACGAGACATCTATTATAAATTTTATTTTAAACTGTAGCTAATTATTTATGTAACAAAATAGCTCTAATTATGACTTTTAAATATTATATTTAATATAATTTAATATACAAAGTACTGAAAATATGTATATATAATTAACTTATTTATATGATTTTTTTATAATAAATAAATGTGCATGCATGTGTTTCGTATTTGAGAAATTGTATGAGCAGAAATTGTTTTTGTTATAATAAGCGCTGTATTGTTGCTGTAATATTCGGAATCAGAAGTCGAACTTGTATCCATTTCCAGAGACCTTCACGCGCGCGACTGATGGGGCAGATGAATAAGCGATACCCAGCAAATTTTGCGATTGTTGTTCCGTTTGCTGTTTCTGCTGCAACTGAACCTGAGTCTCAGGCACCTGTGCACAATTACTATTAACAGAAATCATATTTAATAATCAAACGTTTAAACACCATATATGAGAATTATTATCTCTTACTACACTAAGAAAAAATGTACTAAATTTTAATAAATATTTAATTGAATAATTTAATTGAATAACTAAACATTTACTTACAGCAAATAAATATTTACTTAACAAAAAAAAATTATTAAATCAAATTAATGATTCTCGTATTAAATAAATATATCTATATTTAATAAATATTTAATTAGTATTATTCAAACAAATGACTTATTATAATTTATTAGTATATTGTATTTCAGTTTAGATTTTAGATAATTCGACGATGAAATAAAATGCGATATATGATTGTTGTCAAACGTGAACTGTATTGTCAAAAAGTATCACATATAAAAATATACTATAAAATATGCGTACGTTTTTGGAAAATAATTAAGGCCTCTTATATCATAAATGCATCGTTTGAATTTTCACTTTTTGTCTCCTAACAAAAGTGAACCTACCTGTTCCGATGGAATCGCGTGCAGCTGTCCTTGTTGAGCCTGTGCCAATTGTGCCTGACGAAGGGCGAGTAGTTGCGCCAATTGCGATTGATAAATTGCTGCATTCGGCTGATACGCTTGCAGATACGCTTGCTGCGGCTGCTGCAATTGCTGGGCGTACGTTAATGCGACCGCGGGATCCGTCTGGGTCTGATACATCAACGGTCCGGGCACAAAATTCGGAAGGATTTCGCTCGCAGCGGGACCGAGTGCGTAGTATCCTGCGCAATGATTGAAAGATATATTATTAAATTGAATTCACTCAATCTCTCTTTAAATGATATACTTTTCAGCTTTTGTGAGTGGCGCGTCTCACAGTATGCGTGAAAATATAGACGAGATAATTATGTAAGTCCATATGTACATGGACTTTATTTAATAACACTTCCTTTGTTAAACATCGGAAAAAAGAAATAAAGGAAAAAATTCAAGACTTTCCGGCTCGTTTTTCACTAAGGAATCATTAATTAATATCGCTATGATTGGATGTGAATGATAAAATACTTAGTGTAATAAAAAAGGACTTTGAATATTATTTATTAATTGTAAGCACAAACCTAAACCAGGGTTTCTTTGGGCGAGGGCTTGTGCAATACTCGGTTGAACCTTTTGAATTAGCTGAGGATTACCGATGTTGGAGGCGAATGATTGATGCGAGCTAGGCCCAGCGAACGCGAATGACGTTTGCGTTAATCCCGGTCGGACGAAACTGAAGGAGGTATGTTGCTCTGAACTACCTATTACATTTGTTGGCTTCACTCCAGCTTGAATCGGTGGCTCGGCCGTGATTAAACAATACATCGCACTTAAGACAACCGCGTATTTCTGCAATTTGCAATTTTTGACATCAGTTGAGACAAATATTTAATTAGCGTAATATAGTGAGTTTCTGAAAGATGATATCTGTACTTATGTAATAAATACCTTTAAAAAAAGGATATTATAACAAAGATATGCTGATAATTACAAAAATTAAATATTATTATTCTTATAATTTAATAATTGTAATAACAGTTAAGAGTAATTATCAATACTATTACAAAAATTATCGTTATCTCATTGTTATAATAATGTTATATTATAATTATTTTCTGTTTGTAAAAATTACCATATATCAATATTTATATAAAATATTTCTTAAAGATTTGGCATTTGGATCAGACATATACATTTTACTTATTTTTTAAATTCTTAGAGCACATTTTTTAAATTTGAGCTTTTAAAACGTTTCGTTACACTTGAAAAATGAGACACGAAAAGTATGTGTTCTGTTATCTCACTCACCAACATTATGAAAAATCGCACGATCAATCTTGTAACGTATAATGAAGAGGAACAGTATTATCGCTGACAAAAATCACGACGATATTACGGCGCGATGAAACCTCATGGAGAGCTATATACTACGGAAACGGCTGGGGCGAAACGTGAGATGCATCCGATCGACATCATTTCATCGAGACACTTTCTCCGGGATGTAAAATGTCGAACAATCCATGAATCGTAATCAAACGACGCGTAATAGTTTGCTTAAAATGTGACAGACGAAAGCCATAGGATGATAAGGTTCTCGCAATCAGTGTATCATCTATTTTTAACGGCAAACAAAAAAGAGTATTTTTTACATTAAGACTGTAAACAAAATAATTTCTTCCAAGATCAAGATCGCTGATAACGGAGAAAGTCACTTTCGAAATGCTTAATACAACAATAGTGTGGGCGTATGGTGAGTATTAATTGCGATGTGATGAACGATTATAGAATTTCAAGTATCTAATCTCGGTAGTGATAATCGCATTTATATCATAGCGAATATTTATTTTATACTGCGAATCCTTTTAATAATATATTTTTGATTATAGTCTTCAATATATTTGATGGAAATAGCAAACAATTACAACAATATTCAACATTGTAATTTAATTCTATTTTATTTGTATATTACGTAAATACACGTTACTATACTATAATCATGTTTTTAACAGGATTATAGTTTTTATTTAAGTCCCAGAATGTCTTTATTTACAATACAACTGTAGTACTACTTATTGCCATATGCATTAAAAAATCTTACGTTATCAATAGCCGTTATCTTAATTATTTGGCGACAGACATTAAAATAGATAATCTGAAAATATGTATCTCAATGAACAATGTTATGCCTAATTAATGGTTGATCTGTGAATTAATGAAAATTTGTGCGATGTGACGTCTGAATTTTTCCCCCAACAAATCATTTCACATGTTCGAGAAATACGACTGATAAAACATGCCCATGGCACTGGTCGATAATAGTGCGAAGCAACTCCACCACGTCGCTAGCCCTAAGACGCCTCTGTACACATCTGTGGTAAATATCTGTAATAAACATTTTCTTTGTACCATTGTTTGAAACATTGCTTAAAAACGTCAGCTTCTGTGATAAAATGTAATCTTTTTTAACGAATATCTTAAGACATTACTTGTTTCAATGAACCTAGCGCGAGTTGAACTTCTTCAGCAGTTTGTATAACAGTCTTGTCGATATTATCAATATTAACGGTAGATGATAGTGATTTCGGTAATTCATCCGCTGGACACTCTTCCTCCAACGTTCCTTTTAAGATGCCTTCCCAGGTAAAACCACCTGATATAATTTAAAAAAATATATATATATTTCGTAAATAAATTATATATTTCACAATATTTTTCATACCAAGTGTTTTGTACAAAAACGTAAAAAATAAACATATAATTATGGGAACAACAAATTGAAGCGCCACTACACATAGATAATAATATACAGCTGCAATCTGCAACAATAAAGGAAACTTGTTTCATCATTTAGCAAAAAAAAAACAAGTTTTTAGTTAAAATAATTATGTAAATTCCTAATATTATGACACAAACCTTTTTCTGCAAATCAACATTAGTTATTCGGCCAGCTTCTTTCTTTTGTATCTCTAATCTCTGAATGGCGAGATTTAAGTAAGATTGTAGATATATCGGCATGAGTACAATTTTTAATAAACTGGCAACAACAATAATAATCAATCTCAAACTTTCAAACCTTGCTACTGTTATTCTGTAATAAAATTTTTTCAATTTTTTACAATTTATTTAGATATTAATTTGTTATTTTCTCTCAACGTCAACTTACAATGGAGCAGTCATGCCACTGAATATTCGAACAGTCAAATAATCCCTACTTATAGGTGTAATCCATAGGCTTACCAACAAAAGTGGCGAGGCATAACTAATATTTGCTATTAGCACTAAAAACTTATTATCTTTATAATATCTGCAATTATTTCCATATATATTAATCAGCATTTAATATTTCAATTAAATTAATTTATTTTACCTTAACGTATCCCAATGCATTTTTGACGCCCTTAATCCCGGGAAGGTAAACAAAGATCCCAATAAACCGCACCATATAGCAAGAAAAAACTTCAGAACGATTTTTGAGGCTGGTCCCCTATATTAAATATATTAGTAACGTTATTGTAACAAAAACAAAAACATTACTTACAATAATAGAAATAGTTATTATTTAATCTTTAATATTAGATAGGCTGTATTAAATTATTCTTAAAAAATGTATTTAAAGTTGATGAATGATAAAGATCTATTACTGAAATATTCTTTTACTAACAGTATTTTATATAACCAATGAAACATGCAACAGATTTAAAATTATTTATTCAAGTATTTAATTAAACTTACGTCGAAGAAAGCCCTTGAGTATCTAAAAAACGAGAAGCACTATGATTGAAACTCGTATATGCTTTTTCCAATCCAATTTCCAACTTATTTTCATCAATTATCAGTACCATCATAGCAATAAGAAGATATGCAAATCCAGTAACGATGCACGTGGACCTTTCACCAACACTCTCTTCACCCTTGAAATATTGTATCCAAAGGGAAAGTAGCACTTTACTATAAATTACATAAGGAAGCAATGTAACATGATTTTCATCCCTTAGAAAATAGGAAGTTTTACATATTTTCTGTTAAAAATTTTAATTCAAAGGATACAATGCAAAGCCCAAAACCACCACACACCAAAGTATACTGAGATTAATTTCATCTTTGATTGGATACAAATAATTGTATACCTGTTGAATGATAAAGGAGAAATTTTAGACAATATTATAAAATCTCTCTTTCAACAACTGTACAGAATATAAATACTAATTAAAATTGCCGTTAAAGATAAGTATTTTTGTTCATATAGACAAATATTCGTATTAATTAAAAAACGGCAATTAAAGAGTACTAACCTCTGTCAGTACATAAACAATGATAGCATATACAGAGAAGTCCAATAGCCACTGATATTCCGTATAATATTTTAAGTTCACTACATCGAGAATAGTTATTTTTGCACTTTCAAGTTTGATATCTAAATTTCTAGGGACGTGAAACACATCTCCCACTTTGCCGTTCTCGCTATGTTTTCCTCTCTTTGGTTTCTCTTTCGGCACACCAGCTAATGCTCTGAGTTGCTGATCTGTTGGATACAGGTATCGTGTCAATCTGTGCAAACAGAAAAACAGAGATGATATATCTTATTATGCTATTACTGTCCATTATTTCTATAATTATACATAAAGATACATACCCTGTGGAACATAAGATCCATCTAGCAAAGGAAAAATGTGGACTCAACTTTTGTATAACACTGACCATTACAAGGGTGATGACCAATTGCGCTCCTAGAAGAGCCTGAAAGAAATGTCATAAAACATAAAATTAAATACAAGACATAAACATAGAGAAGAGATAAATTCAAAAGATACATTTAAAGAAATGGAAAAAGTTTTAAACAATCAATAAAAAACTAGAACATGTGATTTCTGTAAGACACATGTTTTCATTGTTTTCATTGTTTTCATCCTTAAATTTACCATGCTTAATGTATCGGCAGGAGGAAGTCTCATAAACAGGACCGCTCCATTGGAGGCAACGAAGTATCCGAGATCTCAATTAATTCTGAAAGACGCAACAGCAAAATACGCCCGATTTGCCACGAGTAATATTTGCTCTATCATCTTAAAGGAAGTACGCCAGTCGCGAGCTGGTTTTATAAATAGTTATAACTTGGCCACCGCATAATACATCGAGCACACGGAGTTGCCTCGCACGGGGCAACACGAGGTTATTTCAGGTTATTTCCAGTTATCCACAGTTATCATGTCGTCACAAGTTAACCGCTGCAACGAGGAACGCCGTCGACATCTAGTCAACAGGACCAACAGCATAATCGCGATAAAATGTGATGTGTAACCGAGCGTCGATCATGTATTCGTATGATTATATTTGTAGATTTTTTTATTATTATTTTATGCATGATTATTATTTTTATTATATGATCATTTTTTATTTTTAATGATTATTCATTGATTTTTTGTTTTTCGATTTTTTTCAAAATTCATATAAACGTTCAAATGTTTTGGGCCATCATCAGTGAACAATGTATCTGCAAATTAAATTGACTGATCGAATTGTTCTTCGAGTTCAAATTAAAAGTCAAAATATTTACTAAGGATGATCCGAAGAGAACTTGAAATGTTTATTGGATGTTTATGTAAATTTTGAATAATATGATGTTTATTTAATTTGCATTCCACTATGCTTGATTTTTATTTATTCTTTATGTTTTCTTTTGAATTTTTGAATATTGAGTTCTTCGATTATTATATTTTTTATTATAATAATAATATAATAATATAATAAAATAATAATAAATTAATAATAATTACAATTTAATGATACATAATTATGCTGTGTATTTGAAAAAACGAAATTCTTCCCTCTTTCACATAAAAATACACGAATGCAAAATCATGCTTGGGCTGATCCATAATACTAACACTTTTAAATTGCTTTAATGTATCGATAACTTGTCCGGCGTACTAATAAGTAATTTATTATATACTTGATACAATATATGTGTTAAATTTTTGCCATGTTTTTATACATATATATGTGAGTTTTAACTTATCATCAGCCGACACATGAATATGTATATGCTCGTTTGTAATTATAATAATCTTTCATCTAGGTATATACATATAATTACGCAGATCGCAATAAGCTCTGACGCTCGTGTAAGTGTTTTGTAATGTATGCACATATACCCTACGGCTGGTCTTTCTTCTATAATTATTGTCTGCAGACAGACAATAGTAGAAAACGATGTATTACGTAGTTGCACAGTTTTCCAATGCTTGGACTATAAATCAAGAATTATATAGAATCGAAGAAATGCTCGAAATATTTATTTATATATAAATATAAATATATATAACNTATAACTACAGTATGATAAATAAATTTTCGTTGTAACAAATCGTACAAAAAGACAGCATGATTTAGAGATGCAGAAATTTTATACGCGATTAAGAAACTGATATTAAAAAGTCACATTATAAATATGTTAGATAATTTGTCTTGAAGAAAAAATGCGCAGATATCTTTGAAATTTCCCAGAAATCATTTTCCCCACATTGGCGAACTTATTAATTTGCATTCTGGAAACTCCGAATCCTTGATTGCGTAATGATACACACAATCAGCTTGTGACGCTAATGTCTTTGAGCATTTCAATTAGTTCATCTAATATATTGTTCATTGTTAGGTACATCCAATCTATATTAAGAGTGTGATTCACATACACGCAAATGAATGTAGGTACATAATAGAGTTATAGAAGTCCGTGCTTACATTCTACAAACGAGAGAAAAAATATAAAGATTTATTTATATTAACGGCATAATTATATTAATAATAAATTTATCAATTTTGTTTACCACGCAAACATGTGTCGTGTGTCTAACGTAACACAATTTTTTATTTTATAAAATAATAGATTTAAATAATAAATTTTACTACAATAAATATTATATGATGTCTTCCATTTAGTGACACAAGTCAACACAAATGTCGTTTTATCTTTCTTTGCACTCCATGAATATCTAACAACGGTACTTGTGTCGACTTGTGTCATTAATTAGAAGATATCTATTATAACTAAAACAATATAGTCATTACATAACTTCTAACAGTTTTTAAAAGTTATTACAAATGAAAATAGAAAAAGTACATTGTTCAACTCATCCTCAGTTAGGTTTGTTAAACAACTTTCTAAGAATGCAAATCATTTGAATAAATATGCGGTTAAATGCAGAAAGGATGCATAAAAAGAAATTTCTCACCCATAAAAAAAGTAAATATTAAATAATGATATCTCGTGTATATTTATATTTTCATTTGTTTGACAAACAGCGGAGTTTCTAACAATCCCTAATAGGGAGAAAAGTAAAAAAAAAAACGTTGATTGATTAAATAGCACTTAAGGAAGATTTATTTTGCAAGAAGGATTAAATCTATTACTAACTCTTTACATATGTACACATATGTGTTTTATTATCTTCCTTATTTTTTTCTTTCAATAAACCGTCTATCGCTATTTTATTAACATGTATATATCTTGATTTAATCGTCAGGATAGTTATCATATGTATGGTTTTTCATAAAAAATAAAAATCTCTCAGGGACTATTAAAAATGCAATTTTCAAGCTTCCAAAAGTAAGGATAGCTTCTCAGTTGACAAGCGGTCGCTCTAAAAAAAAAATCGCTGTTTCATTTGGCGATTGTTCCTGAACGGACACAGAAACACGTCCTTTTACGCCATCAGAACGCGGAGAGAATGCAGCGGTATAAAACGATGCGTTCATCAGTTCGCGCAATCATACGTCGAGCAGTGTGCGGGAAGCAGTGGACCACGATTCATAACGATAGGTTCGTAATATGTTCGTATCTGTTGTTTTCGCGCAAGGAGATTCGTAGGCGGCGGCGGCGTGTCTTTTTACGCGCGATGACGCATACGGCGATCGAAAATTCACGGCCGGCTTTCGTGAAAATTCCGCGAGGAAGTCCTACGGGAGAAATATTTCATTTAACACAGAACTAATTATAATTCTTATAACATTTCTGCCGTTGTTACGTTCATTAATAGCTTTTTTAATTGCACGTTTGTAGACTTACTACATGAACGAATTGGCAATTCAACCAAGAATCTCTAAAGGTTTGTTCGTGTCGCATGCTCTTAACATGCTCTAAAATGATCCTACCATAACATTTACTCACTTTAACGCGCTCGTTGAAGTGAGTAGGAGCTACAACAGGAGCACATTGGAGCATGCTGGAGCATACGACGCGAACAAACCTTAAGTAAAGATTATTAACTCTTGTTTTATTGTTTACACATATAACAAGTATCTCTTTTATTTAATAATAAATTAATTTTTTATTTTTACTTTATAATAAATAATTATTATAAATAATATATGCATAATAAGATAAAAAAGCGTCGAATGCTTCCCGGTTTGGAATTATTTTATAGAATTATTTCGTCATGCAATTTTTTATTTTCCAGAGATTATTAAATCTAAACAAGCAATTATGTCGCCGATGTTGAGTGTAGTTATACTCATCACTTCAATTGTGGTTTCTCCAAATATCGATCCTGTGACTTCTTCCTTTCCGGCCTTTCAAACGAACAATTGTACAACCAATACGGAGTGCGAACCAAATTTCTGCTGCTTACTAGGTTTGGCTCTCTTTTTTTTGTTTAAAATTTAAGTGCCCTGAAAAAAGTGCCTCTTTGCATAAAAAAATATCTTTTTAGATTAATATATATATGTGTGTATACTTATAATTACATAAATTCTAATTGAAAATAAACAAATCAGAATTTTTTGGTTGAATCTATTATAATTCTAGTTAAGATAATCGGAATTTTGATGAATTTAATCAGAATCTTCTGGTTCATTCATTTTCAACCAGAAATTTTTCTCGTGGTATAATATTCCTTCCTGTAATATTTATATATTAGGTGTTGGAATTAATTCGTAGCGTTTTACAAGAGATGGCACAAGCAGTACACTATTTCGTTGTTACCTATAGTTCTGTATACATTGTAAACATCTATCATAGGACGTCATTTGCCGTACATAACCTTTCTTGAAATCATAAATAACAACACTGTATAATTCATTGAATATGTCAAAATTTGTGCCGAATAAAGTGTATTTGCGGGGAATTTTATTACACTACTTTATTCAAAAGAAATCTGCAGCTGAAGCGCATAGAATTCTTGTTCAGACTTATG
>JAANIC010004197.1:521644-533848 GCA_017607545.1 Acromyrmex charruanus
TTTTTCAAAAAAAAAAAAAAAAAAAAAAAATTATAATAAAAATTTAAAATATTTACATATTTGTACAATTATAATTTGCGTCATCACATCATAGTTAAAGGTCGAACAATTTTTTAAACAATCCTATAATTTTTTAAAACAATCCCACTTACTAAAAATGTACATATATTAAGTTATTTATTTAATACAAGAGATTAGTAAAAATTAAGGAAAAAATTATACATTCGAAAGATCATAAATATGTCCTATTTTTATAGAGATATGCTGGCTATTGGAGATGTTCGTGCGAATGTTGAAATATGGAAATTTCCACGTCACTTGTTTTGAACGTAGTTCTGATTGACGCAATTGCTTGCGCCATTTGCTGAATGGACTGACACATCGCTATGTATGTTTTATATGTTGCACATATGTATTGTATGTAAATGTTTATACTGAAATAAATTGGAACATTGAACCATCTTTATATCATAACATACTTTCCTTTAGATAGTTAAGAAATAATAACCAGTCTTGATAATATAAAACTATGTCATACTAAATTATTTTAAGATCGACAATATTTACAAATTCAAAGAGTCAAACAAAATTAAAGTTCAATTCATATTTTTATACAAATTTTGTACAAAGGTACAATAAAGAATTTTCACAATTTTTTGCATGATGAAATTTATTATTAAAAAATGGATTTAACGTTAAATTTGGGTACCTATTAAATATACATATTAAATTCAATTAAAAAATATTGAGATTTATTTTGAAAACTTGTACAATTCATATAAATAATGTATTATTAAAAACTGTATAGTACCTGTCTCCGTAATCGATCACAGCAATATCCTGAAAAGGGTGAATGTAATTTAACAGGAAGAACATTTTATTATTTTTCAGATATGTTGAAAATTTGTCCTGAAAAGGACAGTTTGCACGTCTCCTCCAAATGTTCGTTGCCTTTTCAAAAGGTCAGCTTACATATGATCTGTTTTCTGTTCCTGCACTAGAACTCTTTCTCGCTTTCGACAAATATCAAACATATACCTATTTCACTTTAAGTTCCAAAAGTATACACTGGTTCGGCCACAGAAAACAGACTTATAGCATCGTTTTCTTTTTTTTTTTTTTGTTTTACGTAGGAGGGGGAAAATCTTCGCAAGACGCCCCGAGGCCCGTACCCCGAGGTGTGTGGGATTCGACATGTGTATCGCCTACCCACTAAAAACCCCCCCCACTGTCCAGGCTCATGTGAACGATAATGAAGATCTGAATGATAATGAAGGATTATGCGGAAGAATCTTCAAATAGAATACAACTGGACATACAAGATGAGGAGGAAACAAAGAAAAAAGCGATTCTCCCATGCTTGAAGACGGCCAAAAGTTACGTGTTAGAATTCTTAAATCGATTCAAAGACTTTTTTTTTCTTTTTAATAAGGGAATGGGATAATTGAAAAAAATAATTGGAAATTTCTTCTACTCCATCCTGATGATTTCCTTCTTCGCTTCTTGCGTGAACAGCAAGATGTTGATTCCGTTCTCCTCTTGAATATGTAAATTCCAAGGATTCTTCGGTGTCTTCTTTTTAAAGCGGCAGCACACACTATTTACACGGACTCGTCAGGCGAGTCCGCAACTTATTTTCTTCTATTTCTGTCTTATCTCCGTCATCAGAGATCCTTCTCTGATTTCGCTCGCAGTTTGTCTCCCTCACTTCTCTGCTTTTTATTTTATCTCCTTTTCCTTCTTCGTTCAACAATGATGATATGAATATGTGCGCCTCTCGTAATATATAAGCGACTCACATAGACATTGAAATACATGAACTCCGTCCCCGTGTAAGTGGCTGTATAATTGCGCTGCGCTGAAATATACTCTGGAAGTCACGGAAACAGAAAGTTCTGTTAAAACTCCCCGGCTTTTCCCTTGCGTAAAGACTCTCCGCTTGGGGTTTTCCCACGACTTATAGTCGAGGAACCGAAAACTCCGCCTGCTTTCTGTTCTCCTGGTTTACCACATCCCCGAAATTGATCGGACACTATTGCACGCCAAATCGTTCGACTCCTCTCGGTCTTCTCTTCCACTTCTTCTCTCTTAAGCTCTCTTCCTCTTTCCCTCTCTCTCTCTCTCCCTCGTTAGTTTCTTGCCCTCGACACTTCTCGCCTCTTTCATACGTTCACGCATGCCCGCTTTCTCTCTCATTGGTTTCATCTGCACTTATAATTTTTTTTTTTTGGCGCCTTTTCAAAAGACATTTTCTGGTTCGTTTCTTTTTCTTCTTGGAAATCCTGAGACCCACTACAATCATTCAGACTCAAGATACTGCTCTGCTAACGAACGGAGAGCTTTTTTCATATATACTTGCTGCTCCGCTCTTCGCTCCGTATCTTGATGATCACTCGCACCCGAGAAATTTGCGTTTCCTCAGTCTTCTTCCACTCTCGCTCCCTCTTCTCCATACCGTTGCATTTCTTCTTCTTTTTTGAACCCCTTTAGTTTTGCTTCACAGCTCTTTCTTCGAAAAACTCATCGGTATTATAAATGTGCAAAGCAAAGTACGATACAAACAATTTACGCTCTAACATCTTTCAAGTATGACTCTTCTCTCTTTTTTTTTCTTCTCGACAATAATATCGAGCGATTTAAGCGAACAGCTTCCAGGAAGCTTCCAACTTCACCTTATTCGTTACATTGTCTTCCCCGAGCGTCATAGTTTTCGTCCTTGGATCTTCGATCATCCGCATCTTGGTCTCTTGACGATCCTCTTCTGTTTCTGCGGATATAAAGACGAAGAAAAAAAAAGCTGCGATGATCCTTTGCGTCGAGTTTGTCATCCGTATCCCGATCTTCCGTCTTGCTCTTCTTTCTTGATTACTTCCAGCTCTTCTTCGAAATTTCCTCGTCGGACGCGCAAGCATGAGACGATTGTTTCGCGACGAAAACAACGGGATGCGCGTCGAAAGGTGGCCATTGCTGGTCATTCATGTGTCCCTCCTTCTTCCTCCTCTCTCGCGCGATCACAATGATGTCTCGCATTTCCTCCTCGAGTCGTCTTATCTCAATAACAGATAAGAAATGGCCACTCAGTTTACTTTCTCGACAGAATTGCTTATCCCGCATTTACGACGAATTATCTCGAATTATCTGATGTATCGTTGTTGTGGATAATTTTCCGTTGCTCAAAGATAGCGATTCCTGCAGCTCTTGATATTGTCCCTCTCCTCCGAAGATCTTGGAAATATTATCACAAATGCGAACTTGACATTGGATCGTCATTAGATGAATAGATGATCTGTAGATCTCGTTTCTGCGCATAACGAGTCTTCCTCCCACCACCTTCCGTTCTTCTTGCGTCTTCTTTCTTCTTTATTTTTTTCCATTCCCGCGGTTTTAATCTCACGTTTGCGGAATCGGCAGTTTATCGACGTTCGGATCTGACGAATCTCGCTCGAACGGGTCGTCAATGTGACAACCGCACACAAAAACTCTCGGAAGTCTTCCCTCTTCTCGCGTAGCAAAATAATTCTCTGCCTCTCTGCCTGTTTTCGAGGGCATCCACCCTCCCTCCTACGCGTTTTTGTCTGCTTATTTACAATTATTTAAATGTATCGCGTCGTCTATATTACTATCTTCATTATCGTCGACCGACGTGCTCCCTCCTTGTAAACAGTTAAATTCTTAATCGTGACATATATATAATATATATAATGCCTATCAACGCGCTCCAGTCAGAACCTTAAGTATTAGCTTTTTGTTTTTCTTTTACAATACTACATAATAGATTACAGTCGTTATCATCTATGCCTTATGTATTCTAAAAACCTCGACGGTTAATTGCATCTCGTCGTGCCCGTGACAGTAACCGTCAAAGGGACACGGAGGGAGGAAAAATCATCGCCACTGTCATCCTCAACGTTGTTATCATCATCACAGAGATCGCGACTCGCTATTCTTACAACTATTATTAACTTCCCCTATTAGATTCGCAGTTCTTTAACTATCGTTCTCTCTTTCATTCATTCTTTCTTACTTTTTCTTTCACGCACATTCTCGACGAAAAAAGAAAAGGTAACCTCGCGCAAGTTTCTCTGGCGATACTCTTGCCGATTCGTGCGATCGTACTACCAACAATGCTATCCGCTGTTCTTCGAGATCGCACCCTTGGATTGTCGTTTGCATCTCGATCCTTTAAATTTTCGCAATTACAAAATGAACACAGTCGCACACACACACACACACACACACACACACGAGTCGTTTATCTCGAGAACAATCGATTCTTTTAGACGTAAAACATATATTTCAATTTGTTCCCGCGTCTTGTTTGTAATTATATAGCTTATCAAAGTCGCATTCGTGCTCTCAAAAGAAACGATTCGCGTTGATACCGCATATATCTTTCCTTTTTCTTTCTTTCTTTCTCTCTCTTTCTCTCTCTCTCTCTCTCTCTCATATTCTCGCGATAACGTATCTGTATCATTGTTCCATTAAAGTAGACCAGAAAAACAATGCTCAGTACGAAGTGTAAATTTATCGGACGAACGTATAAGAAAAACGCGAAGAAATGGGAGGGTGCTCGAACGGGGGGGGGGGGGAAAGAACACGTGCACAGAAAAAGATAATTTCCTCGTCTTATCGTAAAATTCTATGATACATCGCAATGGCAATGCAGATTTAATTTTGAGAAACCGCATCGTGTCTGATGTTTCTCATCTAATGCTGTAGCACGAGATTCTTATAATTTCGATTCCATAATCAAGATCGAAAACGTGCGAATTTGGCATTAATCGATTAAAAGAAACACGTTTTCTGGGTTCGCAATTTTTGTAAATACATTTTTAAATATACATTTTTTTTTTTAAATACACTTATCACTTCTTTTATGGAATCATATGATAAATACGAACTTAAAATTAATGTTTTGGACAATTAATGTTTGCTGTTTTCGAACATTTTATATAATTTCTATAAATAAATATAAATCTCCATAAATAAATATAAACTTTTCATAAAATGTATTCATGTAATACTATTGATTTTTCTCATATATTTAACGGCAATAGCCTTTTAGAATAATCTCAATAAATGATCAGTCAATCTTCAGCAAGTGATTAGACAATTTACCAACGCATTATTTTACATACTTAATGTAACATAATGATAAAGGAAAAATCTTCAGAGTATAATATTATAATAATAATCATAATCATTATAATATTATCTCAAAAATTAAAAGCTCTCTTGCTACAGATTGCAACTTTTATGATCAGTTCAAATCTTTCTAAAGCTATAACTTTTAAAATTGTGACTTAAAAGTTACATATATGTACATATCTTTTAAGTCTCATTGGTTCAATTCATACATTTCGTTTTCGATTATACAATTTCTTTCATAAACAAAAAAAAACCATCCGAGTTAACGAACGATTCTTTTTTTGGGGAACAATTCGAGACAACGCCTCCCTTCTTATAGATTTGCAATCAATCCGCATAGTGAGATCTTCCTCATCAATGATTGGATCTCAACACGCGGATATCTCCCCCCTGAGAAATTGCAAGAGAAAAAGGAGAATCTCTTACGCACTTATTTACCAAATAGGGAAAGTCGCTTTCACACGCACGCCGTTTTACTCGCGTTACTTGTAACGGCGATCGACCGATGTTCTACATTATGAATTTGTGGGCACGCGTGCAAAAACAATTCTGATCCAAAGCAACACGTTTTTCCGGCGACCTGTCGAACGGACTCCATGCGCTGTTTTTCCAAACGTCATCACATTAAACGTCATCACATTGATTACGTATTCGTCGCGAGTCTCCGTAAAGCCGGAACTGCATTTCTTCATTTATCAAGAGATAATAAAGGCCAATACGAGCCGAACACGGATGATGACGCGTGAAGAATTATCTTTGACGAAATACGCATGCGTTGCCCTTCGGAATTATCATTGATCAATTTTTAAAAAAATCGACAGACCGTGGAAGGAAAAACGTGTCCTTGGAAGAGGAAGCTCTTCTGCTCGTACACGCTCAAACATTCTCTTCTTCTGTATGCATGTATATATATTTCTATATATATTTCGTATTCTTTTTCACTCTCAATCTCTCTTTCTCACTCGTTCGACCCAGCTTACTTTGGCACACACACGCATTCTATCACACTCGTCACATTCACAGACATACATTCATTTGCCGGAAATATACTAAACTATATATACGTGTGTATATATATATATATATCAAGGTACATGGTCTCGATTCGCTCAAATAGTCAATGCGTTCTCTCGCCATACTGGCGGACAATTCTCCTCGCTTTCGGCGGCGCATTCGCCACGGTGCGAGCGACGGGGAGCAGCTTTCATGTTTCAAGTAGAGAAAGACTCTTCAATAAGTCTGGACACGAACCGCAGTTTTGTATATGTAAAGTAATAGTTTTAACAAAAATCTGCAAGAAAGAAAGACATACATTTACTGTTTCTTTCTCTTTCTGTTCTACCTTTTTCTTATTTATTTCTCTATCTTTCTCTCTTCCAGAAATTGCTAAAAACATAGCGGATCAATTCAAACTTTCCCATGTCCAGCCTCTTATTAAAGAGTCTCTGGTTTCAAGGAGAGGCAACTTTCCTCTCTCGCGAGGCGCATGAATTGCGTAAAATTAATCCTCTCCCCTAACGAGTCTCTCGCATCGTCGCATCGCGCTGCTCCGTTTTACCGAATTGTTCACACGCGGTGGCGGGAGGAAGGATAAAAAGAATACATATATCGTATATATTGTCACGTCGACGGGTCTTCCCCGTCGATCCTCCGGCGGAGGACGCGCGCGAAACGCTCTGGCAAGCGGCGAACAGCTCCTTCCTCCTGCCACAAACGTGTTGACAAGCGTGTCACCAACCGCTTATAAACGAATTAATTAGCCTCTCGAGATGTCTTTTAATTAATCGAACGATTTCTAATTCACCGGCTTTGACGCACGGGCTCGCGTAAACGACCGGAAGCGACCGCGACGCTCCAATAACCCGTCATGAGAACGAAAGATTGAATGCTTTCCATTTATCCTCGTTTCTACCCAACAGTACCAATGTGGTTTAATTTTAATCATAGTTCAAGATGACTTAATCTTCATCTTTTTCTAGTTCGAAGAATTAAAAGATGAAGAGTAAGTCGAAACGAGATTAAAGTTAATCACTGGTAGAAACCGGACATTGCTGACGCAAACGTCGTTCTATCTTTCTTTGTATTTCATGAGTATCGAAGACAGAACGACATTTGCGTTAATTACAAAGACGGAACAATATTTGATGTCGAATGGAAAGTATCCATCAATAATACGGTCGTTAAAAGAGTTGTAGAATCTGACGGGTTCGAAAACGAATATGTCGTAAATTCGCCAATTCGCAATTCTATGTCTTGTGACATTTTTAGCTTGCCCTTCCGGAGTGATTCCGAATGATGACGGATACGTCGCGTCACGTCCGCGCGCTTACTCGACCCTGAGAAGAATCGTGTCCGCGAGGTGAAAAACTCGCGGAACGATTGAGATCGTGAAGTTTGTGCCTCGAATTATGTTCTTTTGCTCTCCGTAAAACGAAGCTTAAAAACTAATTTAAAAAAAAAAAAAAAAGGAAGGAAAGCAGATTTTAACGTCGGGCAAGACGGTGAGCGATGCGAAAAAGAGGCACGGGCGTAATTTAGTATCGAATGCGATAACGGCAAGAATTTGTGGAGAGAAGAAAAAGAAGATTGAAGGAATGTATAATACAACAATGCTGTCATCGCCGAGGAATGAATCGATCGAGTAATAATCGCGGAGAAAAAGAAAAACGAGAATTTCGCGCCGTTTTTCGCCTTTTTGAAGCTGCGGATCGTTCGTAATGTTTGGACCATGAGTGCTTCGGTATGTATAAACAATGCTCTCTCATTCTCTTTCTTTTCCCTCTCTCTCCTTCTCTCTTCCCCCCCCCCTCTCTCTCTCTCTCTCCTCCTCTCTTTCTCTTCTCTTCTCTTCCCTTCTCTTTCGTTTCGCTCTGTCAACTCTTAATCCTAAATTTAAGGCTTATTTAATTAATAATCGACACAGTGTTTTCGTGTGTGGCTGTGTGTTTTGTGTCCCTGTGCTCGGTATGATAAGACGTGAGCGTGTACGCGAGTCTTGTACAGTGACGGAAGGGTTGGTTTCCAGATCTTACGCGGATCGCCACTCGAGGTCCGCTATTCTCGTTAACGGTGAACGAGAAACGGGAAATCCACGAGTCGCGATTCCGCGGCAACTCTGATTTCGGAACACGTTGGTCTCGTTCACGATGAGCTTCAATATCTCCGCTCCTGTGCTCAAATAGTCCGCATTGTTCTCTCTCCTCCGACGGCGGAGATTCGCGAAATTTTTCAAAGTTACCTTCAATCCTGCGTGCAGTAAGCTTTCGATGATGAACAAGAATGGACTCGATATCGTCGTGATAAACTGTTCATTTCACTCTTCATAAAAAACATTCTTTCGCAGGTAATGCGAAACAAATTAGAAAAAAAATTACTTTTACGTCACGCGATGCTAAATGTTCGTCCTTGTGTCTGCAAAATTTTCTTTAAAAAGCGTAGACTCCGCTAAATACAGATAAAAGATACGTTAAAAAAGGCGATTTATTCTTTCTTACATGAAAACGTTATCATTTGCTAAAAAGCTGTATATGCGTTCTAATCCATTCGCGAAGGATCATCGAGAGTTAAATCCGTTCATCTCAAACACTTCGATGTTTGCTGCTCAAAGAGGAAGCAAGTTTCCTCAGAAAGTCCACGAAGGAGCCGAATTTAAAATTAAAACGATCAACTCTGTTTCGACGGATTTTCCACGAAAGTTCCAAAGCGACTCCCTTCATCTTAAAACTGTATACTTTTGTAAGAAGTATTTGTACGAAAAGTTTTGGAAAGTCTATAAGAAGCACCGTGAAATTTCTGCGTTTCTTCTTACTACTATTACTACTACTATATACTACTACTACTTATACTACTACTTCTACTACTGCTTGTTCCACCATGACCGAGAAAGAATAAACGAAATATCATCTATTTCTTTAATGTTTCAATAGAATACGAGCGAAAGATATAGCTATAAAGCCTGTTTGTTTTAGCTAAAATTCATACACAGTTTATCGTTTTCTTCCTTTTTTCTTAACATTGGAGAAAAAAAGATAAACTGTGCAAGAAGTTCAGGTAAGAAACACAGGCATATAATCAACTGAATTAGTAATCTTTCAAAACATGAAAGTGAAGATACAGCAAAATATGCACATACACACACACATACACACACATATATGCACAGCTATTAGAATTTTATATTATATCTCGTGTATATGCTCGAACGACGAATGTGCTGCGATTTTAGATTCATCACGAAATAGAACGAAAATTTCGTTATTCCCAGATAATGAAATTCTTAAATCCGTTATTGACGATAATAATTTCGTTTATCAAAAAAATAGTTATCGAAAAAAAAAATGACTAGTCAATGTAGTGTCGTTATCGAGGCGAAATCTAATTTTCGTAAATAAGATTTCGCATTTTTGTACATGTATTGCCACGAAAAAAATATTGCAAGCTTGTCAAGAAATTAATTACGAAACCAAGCGCAGTCTCTTCGATTTTGCGCCAAGGGTCTCGCTTAATTCGTGACAGCAATGTGGTAAATATCAACCGCTGGAGAATGTTGCGGAGAAATGTCACGTATCGATGAAATATCCGGATCACACGATCGCTCTTATCACGATTCTCGTGTCGCGAGAACACGCTTAGCGCGAACACGTTTGCGGAACTCGTCGTAAAAACGATTCTATATACTCTTTTTTTTTTTTGGTTTGTCTTCATGATATAATCAACCCTCGGAAGTCTTGCCTGGCTTTATTATTAATTAAGCCCGAGCCTTTTGCGATTTTGTACGTTACAATATCACAATTAAATGTTGATCGATAAATGGATCGTTTCGCGTCTACCGAATTTTCCTCCTACGAAAGAAACTCGTGACCTTCGCGTTTCTAACCCGGAGCTTTTCTCAGGGATCACGCACAATGATCGCTCGATCGTTTTTTTTTTCGTTTTTTCTCTTTCTTTTCCGCAAAAAACTAAAACTAAATACGTATTATACAAAATTATTCGAAATCCGATCGGAATTCTTCCGTTTTCCCTAGAAAACACAACAGAAATCTAGGGAATAATCCGATTTGTTCCATGAGAGATGTCCTGGTCTAAGGATGCGTTCAGACTCCCACCCGATTGCTCCCTAAATCATGTTATCCTTAGGTCTGTCTGTTTTTTATTCCTGCATTCTCTGAACTGGTGAACACGGTGCAATAAATTAAAGTAAAACAAATATACGTTTCACTTCAACTTATTGCACTGTGTGCACCAATTCAGAGAGTACAGAAATAAAAAAAAAACAAACCTCTTGTTTAACATTCGGAAAGAGGATAAAATGATATCTGAGAGGGACACTTTGAACATAGCCTGATGTGATTCATCATTCTAGAGAGGGCACGTCAAAACGTTTTAACTCTTAAAACATACTACTCAGTCAGAAATGAAGTACCGAGACTACAAAGTGGATCAAGTATAGTTTTTGGAAAAATTTGAATCAAGTAGAGTTTGCTTAAACAGTCTTAGACGCCTCGTTCTTCATAATCCAAGAGGACTATAAACTCTGGAAGGATCTTCTGCGATTTTGATTTGCTTTAATTTTATTCCCCCTGTTTGAACTTCCGACTCTCTTAAACGGGTCACGATATCCACGCGATAAATATGTGTGTTCGACCTCTTCGAGGAAGTAGAAGTCACACTTTTATTCACTTTTAATATCAGACCTTAAAACCTTTGTATTATACTTTTCGCTACAAGCCTTTAAAAACCTTTTTACTATCTAAACTGCCCTGATTAATTCGTTACACATTGGAGCAATAAGTAAAGACACAGATGAAGTGATCATCGTAACTCGAGTGGACAAAGACCTCCTTTATAATTATTAATGCGGAAAACCACGTGAGGCGCAAATAGAATCAAATTCGGACCCGCGAATTATGAATCCACGGACCAAGCACGGAGCTACTCAACGCCTCGTCTGCGATTAACTATTACTTCGCATTGGTCGCTTCATTTTTCTATTACGCCACTTGAAAATTTGTTTTACTCGGAATCAGTTTTGTTCCTCGAAACGAAACTCGTGTAGCTTGGTCTGTTCACTTTGTATTCTTAGCACTTCACATTAATCTGTCAAAAATCGATCCTTCCGGGACGACTTAACGCGTGTCAGTTACAAACTACGATTATTATCAGCTATATTTGTATGTATGTGTTTTATAGTCATGATATGACGAATCATGTTTTAAAGCCGTGAGATGAAAACGCGTCCTTTACGATCTACTTTCTTTATCTTTTCTTTTTCTACCTTTCCTCTCCTCAAATCTCAAAGCGCGTCCCCGATTTATATCAACTATCAAAAATTTACATTTATTAATATCAAAGCGTAAAGAATACAGATATTGTATCCTTCTTTCTCTCTCTCTCATAGGAGGAAGGGAGAGCAAGAATAAGAGAGAAAATGCAAAAAAGCGTTTCTCTCTCTCTCCCTCCCTTTTTGCTCGTTTTATCTACCGTAATGTTTCTCTTTATCCATCTAATAAACATCATTACCTTCATACTTATCATACCTAAACTACTTTGTGGTTTTTCTCTAGTTTTTTAAATCTTATATAATATATGCGCGTATGCATGTGTGTGTACCCATATATACATTGAGAAATTTATTTGATTGAATCAAACAAAATTTTTTGGCTGACCGATTTTATTCATTGAATTTGTATTATAATATATTTGTATCAACGAGAAATTATGTTATAAAAAACAAGTAAAATGTTACAATAACTAATTTTTTGATTGCATAGATCTGTTAGTTTCAGCAAAATTTCATAGTAGCGTCAATAATGATGACAATTGTTTTGTTATAACAATCAAAGAATTTGCCCATATCCAGACAAAAGATTTAGTTGATTCAATCAAATTGTTTCATTCAATGGTTTCTCAATGTATATAGATATATGTACTTTATATCAATTAAATGTTAATACTATTGAGTCTCATCATCACAGCTAATTTCCCATCGACTCTTTGTTAAATGATTGATTTTCTGTCATTCGTAGCCTTTCCTCCCCCATTTCCTCATTTTCTTAT
>JAANIC010004197.1:549876-566639 GCA_017607545.1 Acromyrmex charruanus
GAAAAATCTTATATTTAATTTATTAAATAAATTTATAAATGTTTATTTTTTAGTAGTTCGTATTTTTTTCAAGGATGTAAAGAATCTGAAAATTTTTAGCGCTTTAAGCCCAAAAGTTTTTTAATCCGGCAATGTTTGTAGTCATTGTAAAAAAAGATTTTAGAATTTAGATGTCTTAAAGCTTCATTGAGATGTGCCTTTAAACTTTGTTTATTATTCAATAAGTAAATATTTGGCAATAAATTATTCAAATAGTGACAGAGTAAGATCGTACTAATAGAAAAATATGAATTGCTTAATTACAGCAGTTAGATTTGATGATCATAAAACGTGAAAATCGTAATGAGATAGGACCTAGGGTATTTCTAATATGAAATAATCTATGCTTCTATGTCAGTGAAAATCGTTACTAAAGTATAAATGTTACTGTACCATAATAAAAAAGACAATTGGAATAAACATGGAGCCTGTTTCTGCGATGCTTGGTTCCAACTATCTGAAAAGTTCTGGGTGCATCGTATGCTTCTTTTGCGCACACATTAACTGTATTTTAAAAACATTAAATACAGTTCTTTAATTGCAATATTGATGTACTTTGCATTTTATTATCGATTTCTCGGAGCATCTCATATTAGGAACACAATTTTTGATTTTTCGATTTGTTCACTTTTTACATTTCTTTAATTTTCAAAAAAAAATTTGAATTAAATTTTACATAACATTATCTTAAAGCTTATTAAATTCCCTTCAGAATGACTTATTATTTTTTTAAATTCTGCCCATAGACTGCTAGCATTTATCCAAAATGAACTCTGTGCTTCATAATAGGAGTCTTTTCTCTATAATTTCAGTTTTATTATATTAATGATAAGATATAGAGATAAGAACAAAGATAAACATTAATTAATTATTTTTTTTTTAGCAGCAGTCACCGATACTAACTCAAACAAAATTCATTACAATGTACGATCCAAATAAAATGAATTGTAAAATAGAGCAACTGGAAAAAAAAGATGCAATAGGAATTAAAAAATTAAAAATACATACATACATGGACAAGACGGAAGAAGTAACAAACAATGCTGAGCAAAAAGAAATAGTATTAAATGAGAAAGCTACTAAAATATTTGTCAAATTAATACCTATGTTTCCAACTGTAAAAACTAGTTTTATTAAGAAATTATGCTATGACGTGAAAGATGATGGGAGAGATGAAATACCAATAATTGCTGCTTTAGTTGAAACGCTACTCAACTGTGATCAAAAAAATTTATCGGTTGAACAAGCCATTATGAAGCCATTAGAGCCACAGGCAACAACTTCGAAATCTTATGATATGAACGAACAATATGCGGATTTGCTGATGATATTTCCTGAAGCAGATCCCGTATATTTAAGAAAAATAGCTGAGGAAATATATAGTGATCCCGAACGGATAAAACAATTTGTTCAGTCAAAATTAGAAAACCCTGATTATCCAACGCGAGCGCAATATCTGGCTAAACAAAAGATTACTGAACAACAAAAGCAGTATACTACGGATTTCCAAGTAAAACAATTCTTAGAGATATTTCCAGATCCATTTGCGTACTTCGAAGATGATAAGAGGAAATGCGAATTCAATCCGCACGCAGTAGATTTTCTCAAATATTACTTCAGTAAAATGAGGGTATGCTTAATTTAAGATACAATTAAGATATTTTTTTAGTCCATATTTATAATTTTTTAAATGGATTTTTGATGGTATTGGATTACAGATATCTTGATTAAAAATTTTGAGTATATTATTGTATTTCTTTACGAAGCTCAATAGCTTGATATTATTAAGTTACTTTAAATTTATTTATATTTATGATTTTGATTATCTTTATTGTAATTAAAATATAATAATTTTCCTACTTAAAAAAATTTTTATACATATATTTTTATACATATATTTATATATGAAGTAGCAGACTAATAAACTTAAATCTTTTGCTTAGCGATACTGCATTATAGCTAAGCTATTCAATATCTCGGTATTAAATAATGTACAGCTAAATATACAACGATGATATATGTATGTTATCTTTTTTGCAGGTAAACACTTTGGTGAAGGCATATAGTCAGTATATGAATAATTTAAGTTTAACTGCGAAGGCTCTGGAGGCGTTAAACCCTGATATGAAAACTAAACGATATTGTAACAAGACGACTGTAACAGAAGATATACCGTTTCTTCAAGAGTGTGCTTTTATACAACATAAAGCAGAGCTTAAAAAATATCTAGATGAAGTGAAAACAAAAGAAGAGCAAGAATTTAGTGAACTTAAAGTACGAAATGCTTTAAAACAGAAACCAAAACTATATTTTAGATCCATTTTTATTTTTCGTTAATTTCTTTTTTTAGGCAAAAAATGAATTGCTTGAATGTCAATGTTGTTATGATGACGAATGCATGCCATCAAAGTGCTCCACGTGTGAAGATGGTCATATATTTTGCAATTCATGTATTATACGGAGTACAGACGTGGTATTAGGAGATGGCAATACGCGCGTTGATTGCTTGTTGCGCTGTGGTTCTGAATTTCCATTATCTATACTTCAGCGAGTATTACCGCCAACTAAATTTAGTATTCTGCTTTGTAAGCGACAAGAAGCAGAGGTAATAGCTGCTGGAGTCGATGGTTTAGTATCTTGTCCCTTTTGTCATTTTGCATCTATACCACCACTCGAAGATAAGATTTTCAAATGCCTTAATCCAGAATGCATGAAAGAATCTTGCCGGTAAGTATAATGTTATTATTACTTCAATTTTGATCGTCGAATCTTATTATTATTAAAATTCGGTCTGGTTGAATTAAAACGATTTGGAATAGTTTAAAATATACAAAGTACTTCTTATATTTTGTCTAGAATGTTGTCTTTGTTTTAACATGAATTTGTGAAGAAATATTCCATGAGAGAGAGAGAGAGAGATACCATATATTGCATTTTAAAGTATTGATCTTTTTAAACAAAATATTTAGAAATAAATGCGTGATTGTACATTACTAAAATTGTTATATTAATAAATTGTTTTGATATTAGATTATGTAAGGAACTTAATCACATACCATTGAAATGCAACGAAAAGAAGTCAGAATCTGCACGTTTATATTTAGAAGAGAAAATGACTCAAGCTTTGGTACGGAAATGCTACCGTTGTAGTCGAATGTTCTTTAAAGAAGAAGGCTGTAACAAAATGACTTGTATCTGTGGCGCTCAAATGTGTTATATTTGCGATAAACCAGTTACTGATTATAAGCACTTTCAAGGTCAAGGAGCAAAATGTTCAAATCTGTGAGTTTTAATACTAGGCAGTTTAATGTTATTGTTTAATTAAATCAAAATTATCTTACATTTTTCTTTAAACATAGTTGTCCACTGTGGAGCGATGATCGTCGTCTGAATGCTGAAGGAGTAATCAAAGTATGTCAAGAAACTATGAAACAAATTAAAGAGAAAGATCCTCATATCGATATAAATGTGGATGCACTTTTACCAAAGCTACCGCCTAAAAGCAAAGGTCCTCATGAAGATATTCAAAATGCAATGGTACATGTATAGTAAAAAATGTGCATATCTGTAATTTAAAATATGAATACGCTAGAAATTATGATGTTAAATGTGCAAAAGATTGTATATTGTTTAGTGAGTAGCCAAATAATGCAAATACAATTTAATTCTAGATTGATTATATCATATAAAATTTGAATAACGTAATATGTAGCTATTTTATTATAAGCAATCTGGAAAATGTAATAATTAAAAAATAATTCTAAATATGTACACATAATATTTATATTCTAAATCATGGATATATTAAGAGACAAGATATTTTAATAGTATATATTTAATATTTTTTAAAAGTATACATTTTGATTTAATCATATATCAACATTTAAAAATTATTCTTTTTCAGGTGGGATTACGAGATAGGATTGCTAGACAACTGCAATGACAACTTTGCGTTACTGTTTACTATTAAGAAAACATATTTGTTAATTATACTGTTTTAAAATATTATTTACAGCATTATTATATATCATTAACAGCATTTATATTACATATATAATTTACAAATTTATTCTTAATACACGTAATTAATTAAAATAGTATTTTGTGCCAACAGTTGCTAGTCCTATTCAGTTATACGCAGCCATATGATCAATTATAAGAATGGAAGTACAAAATACAGATAAATAAAATGCAGAAGTAAATATATAATTAAAAATTGAGGAATTGAATGTAATGATTTGATTTTGAAGAAAATGTGAGCATAATGATGTCATAAAGTTGCAATAAATGGAATGTATGTAGAAGCATAAAAAAAGCAAGATGTATGAATTTGCTCTTTGGTAATTATAATATGATGTAACACATTAAAAAAGATTTAATTTACACCGTTATATTTTCAATTCCTCAATTTATTTTATAGTTATAAAGTATCATAAATATTAAGTAATTGATATTTTAATTTACATATTTAATGTTTTTATATGATATGAAACCACAACAATTTTTTATGAGTTCACTAATGAAAAATATATTTGTTCCTATTTTATAGCAATCATATTATAATCCTTTCTTTATTTTTTTAAGTTATTACTAGATTATTTACTAGAACAATGGTGTGCAACCTGTGACCCGCTTGTGATTTTTGGCAGCCTTCCATATCATAGTCAAAAATATAAAATCATATATTATATTGAAAATAAATATGCGGTCCACAAGATTTTACATTCCTGAAAATAGCTCTTTAAACATGATTTTTATAGAAGGTTGAACATTACTGTACTAGAATAATTACTAAGTATTAATCATTATAAGCTTTACTTTCCTGTTAATTCTTAATGTTTTAAATTTTTTTACCGTTTTCTTTCTTTATCCAAAATAAGTTTATGCACAGAAAGCGTAAAAATGCAGAGTACAAAAAAATACAGAGTGCTACAATTGAAAACTTATTAAATAATAAAATGTAAATAATAAAATCTCTGTGATGTATATGTATGCGGTGATATGAATATGCGCGCGTTTATACGTTTTACATGAATAAATTCCTTTATTTTTATCGAAATGATACATTTTCGATTTCATGTGAATGTCTATTTGCAAGGATTAGAATTGAATGTTAAAAAATAATTGTTTTTTTTTACAAAACAATTTTTTATGAAAGATTTTATTTATTCATTTGATTGATTAAATTATAATAAGGTATTTATGATAACAAAACGGTGGTCATGGAAATTTGAATTCATTAAGGAGTAACAATTCGCTTGCTGAAACAACTAGTAAAATAAATATAAGAAAAAGAAATGTATTTTATATACAAATATTGAAGAGTTGCTGTAGTTTTCTTATATGTTAATGCGAAATTTGATGACTTGAATATTATTCACATATGATTAATTATTTATAAATCTCTTACTCATAAATCTATATACATATACTTCTCATAAATCTATATACATATTTTGTTAATTACACTGATAATCTCGGTGACACAGATTTTAGAATATGATGTATTAAATTGATGTATGTAGAAGAAGTATAAATATTAATTTTGAATGACAAATAATAATTACATTTAAAATAGCATTTAAGAAATTTTTTTAAAAATTCGTAGTCTGCCACTGGCAACCGGTAGTTTATAGCAGCTATTGACATTTAAATTAAAGCTTGGGACGTATATTACGTGTGTCACTTTTTCATATTTAGTCTCTGGAAGATAAACGGATCGAAGAATATTAGCGTAAATGTTCACGGAAATAAACTTTATCTTTCGTGCCAAGGTTGTTTCTTGCTATTCATAGTAATGAGAATGAGAGATAAAGATGGATCTCAACATCAACAAACAATTTGATAATATAATGAGCGGCTTTATATCGCTGGATGATTTAAAGCTTAAGCGACAAGATAATCACAAATAAATGATACTCTCGGATACGATTTCCTCGATTCTGACGTATAAATTATAAGAAATTTTGTATAACATTTTATAAATGGAACTAATATTGGACCGCAGCTGAAACCAGAATCAAACGAAAAAGATAACTAAACTGTAGAATGTCTATTCATACATGGAAAGAATGATTTTGTTGAAATATTTAAAAATTTAAGTAGATATAGGTTTGTGAAAATAACTTTGTTAGACCATATGAAAGTAATTGTATAGGCTCAGATAATAATATTACAGAAATTTTTAACATTCTAATTTTGCACACTCAATAATTATTTAAATTATTTAACAAAAATTATTTTCAGATCTAGCTAAATTTTTAGATTATAATTCAATCAAACCTTTCATTCCTTCCGTGTATGATACGATACATTTTTGCATATCATTGTATCAAAATTTTGATAGACAAGAATACCATGAAATAGATCTACATTAATATGCGCAACTATAATATAATACGCAAAGTAAATAAGCAACAAATCTATTATTTCTGTTTTCAGAGAATAGGAAAGGGAAGAAGAGAAAAAACGATATGGCAGGATAAAAAACTATAAAAGAAGAAAAGATTAAAAGAAGGAAAAGAAGAAGAAGAAATAAAACGATCTGCACATTAATATATATTAACATACGCTAGAGCCGGTTTTCCTCGCATAACGTGACGAAATTGAACGTTCTGGCTGAAGTTCATTAGTTATTTTCTGAATTTCCGTGTTGACTCGATAAAGGACGGAGCAAAAGTTCATTTCTCATGGCCGATCGTCTTATTTTATCGAGAACGTCCAGACAAGGCATGATCGAATAACGTTGCCGACATCAGACTTTGAAGGAAGTTATATTTTTTTTTAAACACTTATCTTTGTATCCCGAACAAGTTCGCCGAGTGTAGCTTAATTTATTTTCAGGAATGGCATGCTGAGCTAAGCCGCTTGTATAAAAAAATACAAATGAGTAAACAAATATGACAGATTTATTAACAAAATATCGAAACTTTTATGCGAATTTTGAACTTTTCGAGTATACAAAATGCTCGGCATTTCCGAATAAGCCTGTTGTGTGTGCGTGCAAAATATCTGTCGACATTAACATCGCTCGGGGCAAATTGAATAAAATTATTTGCCATTAAAGAAGATAAAACGAAAGTAAAATCGAATGCGGATAATTGGCATTCGTCTCCTGGTCTCCTTTCTCTCTCTCTTTTCTAGCTGATAACGTGATTGTATCATATCTCAGCAAACTTAGATATACTAGAGGTTTGATAAAAAAATAAGCGAATTTTTTGAATTCAGCAACGGAGCGTTCTAGTGACGTGCGGTTTACAGCATTACTGTTAGAAATGTAACCACAAGCTTTCTTTACATGTGAATGAAGCTCGTGGTTATGAACGAAATTAAAAGTAATGAATGATTTAACTGAAAATTAAGTTACAGTAATTACTTAATGTAATGAACGTGTACATTAAATTTATGAAAAATACATTAAATTTTTATGTATATGTACATAAATGTACTTTTTAATTATAAATATATTAAATTTAATGTAATATCAGTTTAATGTATTATCAGAAATTAAGTTCAAATTGTGTAACTTAAAATTTAATGAAATTTAAGAACATTTCTAACAGTGTACAATTGTTATAATCTCCCGAGTAACTGGCTTTTTTTTTAAATTGTTTACATCTCGTTTAGTTTCAGAGTTATTGCTATTTGAGTGCAACGTACGTGTTTTAGTATTCGTGGCGATTTTTGCTTCAAGATCAAATAATCAATCGTCAATACTATGATGGCGTTTTGAAAAGATTGCGCGAAAAAATTCGCAAAAAGAGACCACAGTTGTGGCGAGACAACTCATGGTTCCTTCACTATGATAATACACTTGCCCACTCAGCTTTGACAATTCGCAAGTTTTGTGCCAAAAATCAGATGACTGTTCTCCCTCAGCCTCCCCAGACCTTGCTTCCTACGACATTTTCTTGTTCCCAAAATTAAAATCAGTTCTCAAAATAAAAATTCAGTTCGAGGCGAAAAACATTAAAACACGTTGCACTCAAAGTAATAACTCTGAAACTAAACGAGATGTAAACAATTTTAAAAAAGCCAATTACTCGGAAGATTATCATGATTGTAGTGCTGCAAACCGCACGTTGCTAGAATGCTTCGTTGCCGAGTAATTCAAAAAGTTCGCTATTTTTTTATCAGACCTCGTACATATGTATAACTATCGTATAACATATACATGTTTTTTTTTATATCTATTTACATGGCAGTTACAGTAAGTCAAGTAAGATCATGGTCGGCCTTACTCAAAGCTAATAAAAGATATCGCCCTAAATCTATCATGAATCCATAGAGGGCACCTTTGTCTTTGATGCACTATCAAGGATTCAGTTGTCATTGAACTTTCTTAAGAGAATCACATTAAGCGCTGTGAGTACCAAATACGCATCACACTATGAAGCTGTGTTCCTCTGCACTTACCCAGAAATGTCACAATTAGCGGCTGCTAAATATATGAAAAAGTCGAAATCATTCATACAGAAGCGATATAATGTGGCAAAAAATGTCGATGATTTATCGGAACGTGGCTCGATATGCAAAGTGGACCAAAAAGTCGATAAAAAAATAGTGAATTTGTTTTCGCGGAATCCTGGCTTAACACTGCGTCAAGGCCGGTCAAGGACAAGCAAAATTAAAGCAGAAAGGTTTAGATATATCGTACGAAACTATTCGAATTTATCTCAAGGCTAATAACATGAAATGGTGCAACACCACGCTGGTCGACCACGCTCTTACTTGACTTACTGTATATTCGATGTTTAGTGGGTACAATTAAAAATCTCTCGCATAATAAATCTACCTGTAATGCAGTGTAGATAGACGTGTGATAAACGTGTAATACTGGGCATCTATCATGGAAAAAATCGGAATAGATTCCGATCGGAATTCATTCTGATATGTTTCATGATAGGTATTCTGATCACGTCAAGAATCCGCGTTATATGAGAATTAAGACTCGATCCAATAATAGAGACTTGATGCAATAATAGAGACGTGTAGAGACGAGTTTATTTTTATAGAAAAATAAAAGATAGTGTAACAAAAAGACTGTGATACGACTTATGACTGTGTACAATCAGCGCACCATAGGCATAAGGTAATCCTACACGGTCAATAATATTGATCAGTAATACTGAATCAGTAATATGCATCAATCTTTTTAGTATTTTTACAACCTACATGATCATTATTATGGACAATATATTTCACTTTAATTTTATGTACAATATCTATTGTACTGTGACATGGATCTTAATAATACTGGATACTCGAGAATCAAAATCTAGATCACCATTAGTATCCTATGTCCTATGTCAATCTATCAATATTAACCACACACGATCAGTAATACTGTTAGTATATATATTTATTAATACTGACTATATATATTTATTAATACAGTATTATTGATGATGTAAGGTATGATATCACCTGTATGATAGAAGTCACCATATTCTTTCGAAGGATTATGAACGGAGGAGGAGGAAAAAAATCGAGATCAATTCGATCATGAGTCATGAGGTTAATCATTCTGCATTGTTTGAATAATCGCCGTGTGCATATTTTATTTTGTACATTAATATCATTAAAGGAATTACCCTTTATGAAAACAGAGTTGATATATATTTCAATTTATAATAAATTAATAACTTTCACGAATCCATAAATTTTAATATATTGAAATGATCATTAAATTCCACAAAACTTATAAGATATCCGATAAGTTTTAATAAAGCGCTCGTGTGTAGATAGAGCGGACTAAATTGAATCGAAAAGTCGTCTATCATTTTGCAATTTTCACAACTTTTTTTTTAGTTATCTAATGAATGCGGTCTAAAATCAAAGAATGTCTAAAATTAAAACAACTTTAAGATACCGGCTTTTAAGAATTCTTTAAGAAACATCTTTAAGATATTTTATAAAGAATTCTAAAAAAAATCTTAAATCTTACGCTTCTTTCGATTTTATCTGTTATTATTCGACAATCTTTAGAAATTAATATCTCATTGACTATTGTGAGAATTGCAAAATGATTTTTTGACTCAGTTTAGTTCACCTCCGGTAAAAAATTTTTTATGCATGAATATGTATAAATATATATAAACATATATAAACACGCATAAATATTATACATAAATATTCATGTATAATTATATGAAATATGTCCATATATGTTCAAACATCCTTCTCTCTTTCTTTTGTAAAATTACTTTTTAGTGTAATAAAAATAATAATAGTAATGTGAAAATATTAAAAATAATTTTCACACAATTTACTTTAGGAAAAATCAAGTTTGAAGAAATATAAAAAATTATTTATGTATAATATAAAATTATATCTATAATTATGTACAATATGAGCAATTTTTTTTACATTTTTTAAACTTATTTTTTTCTAAAACAAACAATGTGAAAATTATGTAGGATCTTTGATAGGAAGGGTGATTAAAACGTTCAACTCAAACACCGTCCACACCATTCGGCTCGACTCGCAACAACAGCAACAACTTCGCTTCGCAACGGCTCGATTTTCCACGCTCAACGCTCAACTCTACCATGCCATGCTCTCTCGACGCTATTTCCTCGTACGCCATACATTACACACCGCCATGACAGTCCCTTATCTCTCGATACATATCTCGATTGATCGACTCTCGTAGCGCCATCGATCGTGCACTCGGAGAGCCACCGACTACCACACTCGCGCACGACCAAATAGAAACGCGCGAACTTTTCTAGATCCCACACTCGGCCATTCTGGAGATACATCCGTCCTCGGATGTCTCATCGTCGTCTTGATTCATCGCTGTCGATATCTGAAACCCACGGTTTCATATGATCCGCTGAGGTAGACGTCTGTTGTGGTCCGATGTGGTCTCCTACTCTCGTCACCAAGTAACGATCGTTACGTAGAACCTTGGATATGCGATAAGGACCCAAGAATTTTGGCGCAAATTTAGATCCTGGACCTACTTGCGTCTTCTTGATGGCGACCAAGTCTTCTTCGCGATAAAGATAAGCCTCCTTCCTTCGCTTGTTAAAAGTCTTAGCATTTTCACATTGTATTTTCCGGATATTTGCCTTCGCGTCTTCTCGGAGTTTGCTTCGATTTTCTTGAAAAGCGGCTATCCACTCGGACTCAATAAGCTCTCGGATTTCCACATTGTCTTTCAGCCTCATAGTCGCTCCAAACAAAATGTTGAAAGACGTCGTTCCGATACTCCTATGTGGTAATGAATTAAGATATTGCTGGGCCTTCGTTAAATATTTATGCCATTCTGATGGATTGGGTGCTGCCAATTTCGTCAAGACGGATATTAGTGTTTGATTTACTCTCTCCACTTGCCCATTTCCTCTAGGTACGCCAGTCGCTATCAAAATATGCTCAATCCTTTCTTCTTCGCAATACGTCTCGAATTCCTTCGAAGTAAATGCCGTCCCGCGATCGGATATAATTCTGCGAGGGTTGCCGAATATAGCTGCCTGTTTCTTGAGACGATCTAAGACTTCTGCCGTTCCCGTTGATCGAGTTGCATACAACCATATAAACTTTGAAAACGCATCTGTGACTACAAGGATAAATCGATAATTTTTCTTCGTTGACGCGAGAGGGCCTAGATGATCTATATGATATACATCTAGCGGTACATTGCCCTTATCGATAGGATTTAACCACCCATCTAATTTACCACGCTTTTTCTCCGCAAGAACACAAGTAACGCAATTATGGACCACCTTTCTTATCTTGTCGCGCATATTTGGGAACCAATAGTCCCTTTTCAAAAGCGTTTCTGTTTTACCTGTTGAAAAATGTCCACGGTCATGCACTCGCCTTATTATTTGATTCCGCATTGATTTAGGAACGACTAAATGTATATCGCCTTCGCTTTCTTTAAACAATATTCCGCCTCTCACAACATAACCTTCACACGGACGCTGATCTGCCATTGCAAACATTTTCTTTATATCGCTATCTTTGCGCTGCGCCTTACCAATTCTCGCATGAATACTCTCACTACTCTCGTCTATCACCATACTCGTTGGGAGGGGGTTTCTGCTCAACGCATCTACATGAAGCATACTTTTACCCGGACGATGCTCGATGGTATAACAAAATTCTTCTAACAACAGGGCCCATCTGGCCACGCGTACACACAGGTCTTTCTTAGACATAGTTAAAGAAAAAGCTTGACAGTCTGTAATAATCTTAAAACTTATACCTAGTAAATAAATTCTAAATTTCCGCAACGCTTTTATAATCGCAAGAACTTCAAGCTCATAACTACTATATTTTGATTCCGCTGTCGTTGTTTTTCCACTCGCGTAGTATACAGGATGGAACATTCCGTCTCTATCATTAAGTTGCAATAAGATAGCACCGTATCCGTGCATTGAAGCATCGGTATGCAGTTCAGTTTTTGATGAAAACTTATACAATTGCAATACTGGTTTATTACTCAACATGAATTTTAGTTGGTTAAACGCTAATTTTTCATTCTCATCGAACACGAATTTTGAGTTTAACTTTAACAAATTGGATAAAGGTCGCGCAATTAAAGAATAATTCGGAATAAATTTCCGAAAGTAGCCCGTCAGACCTAAAAAGCTTTGAACTTTCTTAACATTATCTGGCTCGGGAAATTTCATAACAGCTTCCGTTTTTTTCTCTGATGGTTGAACATTTCCGTTTTCGATTATACATCCAAGAAACTCAACTCTAGTCTGCAAAAACGCACATTTCTCCCAATTAATTTTCAAACCGTACTCCTCCGCTACGCTCAATGTTTTCGCGAGATTTTTTACACCACTATCGAGGTCTGCCGACGGTATGATTAGATCATCCATATAAGCTAGTACTATCTTTTCATTCATTAAATTTTTAAATATCATATTAATGTATCTCTGAAAAATTGCAGGCGAATTGCACAACCCGAACGGAACGTAAAGAAATTCATATTGGCCATTAGGAGTTATAAATGCGGTGTACTGTCTACTACTCTCACCCATGGGCACATGAAAGAAACCATTTTTCAGATCTAATGTAGTGAAAATGACGGCTCCCTGTAACGCATCTATTTGGTCCTCAATAAGCGGCAACGGATATCTATCTTTCACGATTTTTGTGTTCAGCTTTCTATAATCTACGCAGAGCCTTGTTTTTCCATTTTTCTTTTGAACGAGAACTACTGGACTCGCATATTCGGAAAGGGAAGGCTGTATAATCCCTTCGCGCAACCACTCGCTAATTTGAGCATCTACTTCTGCTTTATCACGCGGAGATAAACGACGAGCTCTTTGATAAACCGGTTCGCTATCTTTGAGAACTAAATTCATCTTAATATCTATTTCACGGCTTTTTCTCGGGTTATAATTATTAATCATATTCTCAACAGTATCTTTGAGTTCGCGACTACGGATGTGAGATAAATCTATTTCATTAACTTCGCGTATGCAATTTATAGCAAAAACTTCTGGCACATTCTCTGATTCATTTACTATTTGAGGTTGACGAATGGAAATATTTTTATGACCCTCTATCAATAAGCTTACAGAGTCTAAGAAATCTGTACCAATTATGATGCTATGTTTCGTTAAAGTATCCGACACTACGTGAAACGTTATCATATAATGATTGCCATCAATCTCTACATCGCTACAAAATTCTCCTAGCGTTTTATTTTCATCTGAGCCAATTCCGCAAAATTTTATCTCTTTATACTTTAATTCAGGCGTTCCTAACTTTATGTACTGATCCGCACGCATCAAAGAAAGATCACTTCCTGTGTCAATTAACGCGGTTGATGTCTGACCGTTTACTTTAATGTCTTTATAATATTTACGCGTTGACGAATTACTCACATCGCAACTGTCTTTCTTTTCAGACGATTTTTTCGGGCACTGACCCGCGTAATGACCGTACTCACGACACTCGAAACACTTCACACCCTTGCTCTTCGTTGGGCAATTAGCAAAGAGATGATCTGATGCGCCGCAGCTATGACATCTCCGATTTCCCGCAGTGACCCCAGTTTCTTTCTTCGCCTCAATTTTCTTATTCTTGAATAACGCCTTCTCCTTGCCGTTTCCAGCGTTTCCGTGAGCCGACGCTTTCACTTCTGATCCATTTCTTAGTGTCACCTTCTCGAATGCCTCTAATAAATCTGATTTGTCTGCAAATCTTTGAATACGCGCCTGGTCACGCAGCACAGAATCTGGTATGCCATCGATTAAGTAATCGATTAATTCATCTTCACTGATAGGCACCATATTTGCCAATATTACCTTCTCATGTAGATATTCGTTAAACTTCTCATTTTTCTTCCATACTCGAGCTTCGAATTCTCTTCTCGCTGCCGCTTTGTTTGGCCTACGGAAAAACATGCCTCGCAATTCTGTAAACAATTCTTCTACGGGCATCTCAATATTTTCAGGCCTCGAATGAAACCATGCTAACGCTTTGCCCTTGAGTCTCAGTCCTATTAAGATTCTACATGCGTCCTCCTGTAACTTGTACGTTTTTTGTAACATGCGCACTTGCTTCTCCCATCTGTCGAACGTATTCGTACTTCCGTCAAAATTGCTTAAAAGATCGGCAATCGCGGTTATGTTCATCCTCGGCGCACTCGCCAACTCGTTCGTCGCTCTATGCGTATCCGGCTGGGACGCATTCAATTGCTGCAGTTGACGCAACAATTCTATTTCGCGTCGAGCTATCTGAAGTTCACGTTCCACCAACTCTCTTTCTTTACGCATCGCGGCCATTTCTCTTGACGTTTCGTCCGACTCGTTCTCTACCGCGTCTCTTCTTGATGCGCCGTCACTCTCCGCACACACGCCCGTCTCTGTTCTGTCCTCTCTTACACACTCGCCGGAAGGATCGATCTCTAAAAGTCTGGCGATCAACTCTGCTTTCGAGCCATTTGTTGGCTGGTCGAGTTCGTGCAACTTCTCTTTCAACTGAACTACCATTAAATCACCGTTCACGGAACTCATTTTCACTTTGACTTTGAGTGAAAATTACAACACTTCGACTCTATTTTCTTTGCTGCTCAAATCCCCTGCACTGCTCAATCTCCTGCACTGCTCAATCCCCTGCACTGCTCAATCCCCTGCACTGCTCAATCCCCTGCACTGCTCAATCCCGGACGAGCCCCCAAGTTTGTAGGATCTTTGATAGGAAGGGTGATTAAAACGTTCAACTCAAACACCGTCCACACCATTCGGCTCGACTCGCAACAACAGCAACAACTTCGCTTCGCAACGGCTCGATTTTCCACGCTCAACGCTCAACTCTACCATGCCATGCTCTCTCGACGCTATTTCCTCGTACGCCATACATTACACACCGCCATGACAGTCCCTTATCTCTCGATACATATCTCGATTGATCGACTCTCGTAGCGCCATCGATCGCGCCATCGATCGTGCACTCGGAGAGCCACCGACTACCACACTCGCGCACGACCAAATAGAAACGCGCGAACTTTTCTAGATCCCACAATTATCTCTTTAATTATTTTTTATGTTTTCACATTATTATCATTATTTCTATTAAATTAAAAAGTAATTTTACAAAAGAAAGAAGGATGTACGAACATGTTTTTCATATATAATTATACATTTATAAATAATTATGCGTGTTTATGTATATTTATACATATTTATACATATTCATGCATGAACAATTTTTTACCGGCTATCTAGACACATGAGCGCTTTGTCAAATTGGACACCCTATATATATGTATTAATAATTGTAACATATATATATATGTTACAATTATTAATATTTAATACAATAATACAAAATTATAACAAGATAAACACGATGTCTATGACAGAAATAATTCTATCGCAGAAATAGCTGTCCTTGCTGTATCGGTATTAGACAATTGCGTTAATAATATATTAAAAAAAAAAAACACCGTCGATGGGACTAATTTACTGCGTAATACAAAGGTTTGCCGCGAACGTAACAGAAAATCACACTGAAGTTTACTCTATAATCGGGAAAACGCTAAATTAATTAGGCTGACTTGGAAATTTTTAAGTTCAAGCGATAGAATTATTATTAATCTTTTATTGTTTGATATGAAAGATAAATTAAAGATTCAGCAGACATGTGTTTATGAAGTTTAAAATTTTACTACGAGTCTTGCCGCTTCGGTTCAAGTTAAATTAAATTAAATTAATCCTCGATCAAAATCATTCTTTAATTTATGTGGAACTTAATCGGCATCGGTGGGGTCTAGTAGAATCGCTGTAATGCCCAGAGCGAGCCACGATGCAGGAACATCCGTTCGCGGCTCGCAGCTCGGCAGTGCGAAAGCGGAACGCCAGTTGTGCATGAACAGTCGTCGACGAGCTTACGGCTACCATGGTCACGTTGTCCTCAGCTGCTGGTACAAACAGAATTACTTGGCCGGTGCATTGCCCCGATCATAAAAGCCGCTTGCTTCAACGGCCGTGCTCGTACCAGTACGTAAATTAATATAAATGCGTCTATTTTCTGTTCCGGCCGCGCAGACAAATCGTATCGTATCGATCGTCCGCCAGGTGTCACGTCACTCGGAATAGTTCTTGTGGGTGCTCTAAAAAAAGATAGTGTGTTGATCGATGTTTTTTGAAACAGGATCAGCTTTGTGAACAAGAAAAAGTATAAGCTTTGTGAACAATAAAGAAAATATACATATTATATATATATATATTCTATATATTATTATTATGTTC
>JAANIC010004197.1:571865-588965 GCA_017607545.1 Acromyrmex charruanus
AACGGTTTTCGAGATATAGATACATTTGAACTCTATCATTGAAAATTTTCTAAGTCCGACATCGAAAATTTTTTGAGAGTACTGAGTAGTTCTGATCGGAGTTCTCTGTAGTTCTCGACGAGTTCTGTCAAAAAGTATTAGGTGAAAAAGCGATTGGATGACTACATAAGGAAATACGTACTTCTGCAATCGATTTTTCAAA
This sequence comes from Acromyrmex charruanus, assembly GCA_017607545.1. Lineage (NCBI taxonomy): Eukaryota > Metazoa > Arthropoda > Insecta > Hymenoptera > Formicidae > Acromyrmex > Acromyrmex charruanus. The sequence goes on from JAANIC010004197.1 coordinate 572,068, forward strand.
TTTCGTTTTAAGTATATATCTTTTTTATTATTGAGTCTGTGTTGGTTTTAATCGCTGAGAACTCTTCGTAATTGTTACAATGACAATTAACGTGTCACAGAACTATTTTATAAAAAAAATTTTTTTTTCAAAAAATTTTTTAAACATTATTTAAAAATTGTTATTAAATGAATCTTGCATTAAAAAATATAGAGAACTCTTCGTTTCGTTAAAAGGAAGCAGGAACTCTAATCAGAACTATTGTATCTAAAAATTGATTTTTAATTTTTTTTTGATTTTTCAAAATTTTTTTTTATGCATCAGGAACTCTAGGTATTCACGAAATGAAGCTATTGAGCCACTCAGAACTATTCGATCTCGATTTTCGATGAGAAGTTAGCACCCCATTTTTTAAAAATTATTTAAAAATAATTATTAAGCGGAACTCTTGTTATAAATTATATAGAACTCTTTGTCTCGTCAAAAGGAAACGGGAACTCTAATCAGAACTCCTGAGTACTATAGTTGGGGTGCTAACTTCACATACCCGACGAAATGACATCTTGGCTGTTAAAATTAACTCAGTATCTCTAATTAGAGAGAGTAAACAAACTCGATGTGTGTTCGAATTTCGATTTATTTTCGAGTTATCTTAAATAAATAATAAATATTTAATCCTGTTTTGTTCAATTTTAATATCATAATTATTGCATAATTATCTTTTTATATGTAAAACCTCAAAACGAGATTGAAATGATGATCAATATAATATTTTTGATTCATTGAAAAAATTCATCAATTCGATATCAATTTAACGTCAATTTGATGTCGAATTGGTGAGTTTTTTCAATGAATCAAAAATATTATATTGATATCATTTCAATAAAAAAATGATTCATCAGAACAAACTGAATTATTGTTCAAATGTAATTGGTCACTTCTCTCTCCGAGATTTCGAATAGATTTCCAGCATCGTGGATACAATTAAAACTTTAAAAATGGTGAGCAATATTAATATATACCATATATGGTATGTATGAAAATCGATATATATATATATATATAGAGTGTGCGTGCGCGCGCGCGTGTGTGTATGTGTGTGTGTGTGTGTAGGATGTACGGACAAAACGCGTCTATGTTTTTAAGACTATCTTAAGTACAATCTTAAGATATCATAAACTGATATCAAGAATCGCATCTCAATTACACATTACTGAAAACGATCTTAAAATGAGAAGCTTAAGAAATGATCGTCAATTCGATGTCGAACCGATAGTGATTATTAATACTAACCAAAGAATGTTTCAAAGCATTTGTAGCATCATGTGATCCTAGCCTATCCTGCACTGTAGTTTATCAAATTTGACATTGGTCGCGTTCAGCAGACTTATCTGTTGCGGAGTGGATTCATGAGTGCTCACTTATTGGTATTTTTTTTAGATAAACTAATAGCATCGAGCGCTCACGGATTCGTTCCCCAACAGTTGAGTCTGATGAACGCGACTATAGTTTCGACTTCAAAAATTATTCAAAATCGAACTGATTTCGATATCAAAAATTGTTCGAAATGAATTTTGATGTCGAAATTTTCTCGAAACCGAGCCTGAATCTTTGAATTTCGAAATGATGTTGGATTTCTACTTCTTTTCGATGATTATTTTGATATCATTTCGATATCATTTTGATTCATTATTTCTCACTGAGTAGATGTAGCAACTATATAAGAGAATTCTTGATCTGTTTTTGCTATCGTTCATTAACATTAATGAAACTGTAGAGACTAATTCCGTTTCATTAGTTGCTTTGTGCACGCGCATTTTTTTTTTTAAGTATTTAACAATAATTACCATAGTATCAACATTATGATATAAAATACGATTGGTATTATCGGCACATTTAATTTAAATGTTATCCGTCGATAGGCTTCGTATAATAGTTATAATCGCATGACGATAAGAGTTTATGCGGTTTCTATTTTGTCTTATTGAGAGTGAGTCGACTTTTTATATACTATAATTAACGATCATATAATTACTGACTATATTTTCTAAAATAGGTAAAAAATAAAATAGGTAAAAAATAAAATAAGTAAAAAATTATTAAAAATCAATATTCGACGATTTTTAGTAATATCTTGTTAATTATTGCGAAAATTATAAAATGATATAGGGCTTTTTGACTCATGTCAGTTTAGTCCGCTTTACCCCTGCGAAAGTTTTATCGTTACTTATCAAACTCTGTTAGGTTCTTATTAATTTACAACAAAAACATAAATCTTATTAATTTATTTTATTACAATATTGGAGAATTAAAATTACATTTTTATTTAAAAATTCATGGAACCTATACGATTTCTCTATCCAATTACCAAAAAATTTATGCATTTAAACAAATTCATTCGAGTGAAGACGCGTTATTGCATACCTATTATACAAACACGCGCACGCATTGACAGCGTGCACAAAAAATCATATTTATTATTGTTATTATAAATAATAATGATGATGATTCAATTGTACACAATGATGAAAATTGCAATAAATGTACACGGAAAAAAAACCGCTACAGTTGGACAACTAAAAATCACTCATAATATATTTTTCAGTTATAAGAGCTATATAAAAAATGATACGAATTTACAAAGGAAATATACTTATTTTTTGATAAATTTATAGACTTTTTGTAGTTTTTTAATCTAAAATTTGTATTATCTCTCTTATTTTGGAAAATATTCAAATATTATGAAAAGTTAGTTGAACGTATATTTATAGAACATTTATAAATTTATTTCTAGTATTTATTTATTCTATTTATTTATTTTATCGTTAAATTTATTCGTGATATTAGATACATGTATTTAAATTTTACTCTTATATAATAAATTTACAACTTGACGTGGGATTTTACTGTCAGTGGCATGATATCTTTACTTTATCGGTATTTTAGGAAAAAATATGCACGCGCACTGACAAATATGCATCATATTCTGAGATCTGCACTGGTATTTTCCGTTCTTCATAAGCGATGTTATAATAAATAGTGTAGTTTCCGATTCTATCTTCTAATTAATAAAAGCATCTTGACATTAAAAAGTCAGTATTACAATTAAAAATAAGAACTATACTGTGAATTATATAGTGTATGCATATATGTTCAGATGTAAAACTTGCACCATTAACCTCCAAATTCATATTAAAACTTATAAAGGAAAGTCATCGATACTGACATAGCGATCTTCCTAAAGCGATACTCCCTTATTTCTCAGAAACTAACTATTGCACTTTATTAATATTAATAAAATTATGATCTGTTTAACTAATTAAAGAAGTACAAATTCATAATTTGTGTACTTGTGGCTTATTTCTATACCAAATCAGCTAAAAATGAATTCTACGAATGCGAAAATTCTAAAATTCTTATTTTCTTTTGCAAATTGCGTAGTTTAAATAATAGATGACTGTATCATTGATAATATTACGTCGTTTTAAATGCTTGTAGTTTCCTAAATCAATTTTATTTATACAATATTATTTTTTCTCTTAGTTTTTTTATAGTACGATTTATTAAAATTGGGGTATATACAGTATAAATCGCCACACTTGTCTATAAAACAGACCATGAACTAACTTAATCTTTGTAATGTTTATAATATCAAATAGCTCTATTGGAGCTGAAGGCAATCGTGCATATGTGGAAAAAATTTTGAAAAAGTATTATAAAAACTGCTTATCTATCTAACAAAAGACATTTTTTAGTTTGTACTTATGTTTTTAAAGTTTTATTTTTATTTTGTTTAAGAAATATTGATATGTCAGTATCGGTAACTTTTTTTCTAATATCAACGTGTTATCTTTTGTCTTGATTAGATTAAATAACTATGACTTTGTTTAACATTGGTAAATAAGGATGTATAGTAAATAATAATTTATTGTATTACACTGTGTCTTTTGTTAGAAAGTAGCCAAAGTTTTTCAAATTTACTTTTTTTTAAGGAGACAGATTGGACAGATATCTTAATGACTGTTAAGATATGACCATCTTATGTTATTACAACCAAATGTATTGATAAGCGGAAATTATCATTATTTTTATTTGTGATAAGCATAGCGTTTTTGTATATTAAATTATGCGTTAATGATTTCCTCAATCGTATGACTGATAGATAAGAAAAACCGGCACACGGTTTGTTCAAATTTTGCACAATTCTTCGATAAAACGATCAGAAATAGATATCCTTTTTTTACTCTTTGTGCTTAAAAACGCATGGAATAGATTATAAAACCTAGGCCTTTGATCACCAGTCGCGTATCGGATGCATAATCGTGTCCAGGAATTTGTACTCATGGTTGAAGTAAAAGTAAAAGTCCTAGTAAAATTTACGATATTGTTGAACGAAAATCAATGTGAATGTAACGCAAGGTCGATACGAGCTGAAACATTCCAGTTTACGCGCCATGTCCATAGTTACTGATGCTGAGTTGGTGAAATCTATTTAATTTATGATGAATAAAAGATTAATAACTTAATAATTAATTTCAATTAAGAAATCAAAAATCTCATTCTGTCGTAATTATTTTTTAAAAACATGTCTATCTTTAATGAAATAATTTTGAATTCTAAATCGCTGCTAAATTTTTTGTTTTATTGTATTAATTTTTTTATTTTGTTAAAAACTAGATCCTTAATGCGTTTGTATGATATATCTTTATAAACTTCTTTCAATTTCTGTTAATTTCTCTGTGAAATCTTTAATAACAATTGACTAATTCGCGACAAATAAAATAAAATTCCATTTTGAAAAAAACAACTATTTGCTTCGAAAATTATCAGTGGTGAATTAATTTATGTTATGACATTGATATGCAATTTTATTATATTACGCGATAGATCTATTCAGCAATAAAATTTATGCAAAAACTTACAGAACGTAGTTCTTCTGTTTTTTTTTTTTTCAATTAAAAGAAGGTGATTATAATCTGCCGATAAAATATATTCATTACCTTGACGCAAAACACGCGTGAGAATCATTGAATCATGCTGTTTGAATGGAAGGAAGCACTCTTTTTATAAAGTAGTGCTCTGTAAAATTATGATGCAATAATATATACAAATTATATCTATTTGGACATGTTTGTTAATGATATATTAATCATTACGCGTCGAAAGTAAACAAATAAATAAACTTTTATCGATTTTCCAATTTCGAAAAAATATATAGCGGAAAATTTTCTCGGAATATCAAAAGGTAGCTACTATTTTTTTATTAATTCTTAAGCTTTCTAGGATTACAATCCTGAAATCGTGCATCGGTGTAAAATTAGAATAGAATAGAACTTTATTACTTCAGCTTACTATTATCAAAAACGGACTTGATTTACAATAAATCTTTTAAACACACTCATCCTTCCACACCGCAGATAAAAAAACTTAAACTATTTGACTCTCTCTTTATTTCTTATACACTACGCCACAAATATCTTGTTCCTAATTTTCTGTTCGTTCCTAAGTATCTTGGTAGCTACTTTAATCTATCCTATCACAGTTCCAACTATTACAGTATAGATTCTTTTATCTTATAATCTATAAATATCCATCATAGCGCCTCATAAAAACATAATATACTATATAAATATAAAAATATATAAATACATCGCATAATGTAATACAATACAAACACATAAAAATATCTCCTAGCATTTCTAACAATATACTTTATGCAGCCAGACACAATCTTGTTCCATTACCTACAATATATTACTCCATATCAGTTACCTCGATAATTCTCTCTTCATCAATTCTCTTTTTTCTAATCTCTTTTCCCTTTCTCTCTTTAATTTACTTAAAACTTTACATTTTTCTGAATCTAATTCTTCGCTCCGAAATTTCCTCCATATTTCCTCCCTATCTTCTCCTAAATCCCTGAACCAACTACGCACTTTTTAACATTCCTCCATATATAGTAATGTTCCATGTAATTCTATTCCACAGAATTCGCAGCTCCTATATTCCTTATCTAATCAATATTTATTTCCTTCCTCTATATTTCCGCATCTAAGTTTTGCATAATCGATGTAAAATTTAATATAACGTGTTTACGAGTCACGATAAGCGAACTTGTTGATGAACGATCGAAGCAGTTTTCTCAATCCGGAGAAATCCTTTCGATTTTTTTAAACAAAATCGAATCCTCGGGGATGTATGTATGTCTCATTCCTTTCAAAGTTCGTTCTTGAAAGTACTACTATTGTGCATTCAACATTAACATAATGAGTAACTCGACTTATTATCGTGATGACCTCGAGAACGTGAGAGCCGTCCTCGCGTCTTTGTCAGAGCGTTTATTTAGAGCATACTCGTGAGATTATATCTACGAATTATACATACGAATATACATCTGCAATTTTATTTCTTGATCTTTGTTTTTGCAGTCAGTTATTACTGTGTAAATTGCATTAGAAGTTCTTTTGCATCGTATGTCATTGCGATGAGTAAATAAATTTACTTTGTTACAATTCCAACTGGATTCGCCGACTTTATATAAATTGCAAAAAATGAAACGCGGCTGAGAAAATTAAAAAATATATTTCATCATTTCATATTTTTTTGAAATTTATCTATGTAAACTGAAAAAAACTGAAAATACAGAATCGTATGTGATGATTCTTGCGTCATTTTTATTAAAGTGATTATAACGCCTAATATATTCCTCCGATATATTTCCTTCGATATGTCACAGTGTTATTTATTACTTGCTGTTGATCAATATTTTTATTATATTATGTTGAGTTATTTATATGATATACGTTTATACTTATATAATTTTAAATGATGGGTTGAAGGAAAACATCTTTTTATTAAGTTAAAAAAGTAATTTGTAAACGAGTTTGATAAATTTATTTCTTCAATGTATCGACATGCATAAACATTAGTTGATCTAATCGATTTTATCAGTTTAACAAATTAGTATACGTTTGAGTCTGATCGATTTTATCAGTTTAACAAATTAGTATACGTTTCCATTTTTCTTTTGCATTAAATTTTCAAAATCGTTTATTGAAAACTTGCATCACTTGCATTGTTCTTTCTTTTATTCGGATTTATTATTCGCATAGATATAGGTCATGCAAAATATCTGACTGCAAATTCATTTTGCGAAATTATGTGTATATTGATTATCGCAATTTTTACGCAATACTTATTGTTAATTTTTTAGTTAAAATTTACATAAACACTTATTTAGCGCATAATACAATAAAACGTTTAACGCGATCCATCTACAATGCAAATATCATGTTAGTTCAAGCATAGTTATTATATACCTTTCACTTTTTAATTTATTCGATTATCCTGATTTATACAGAGTGTTAGTTAAGTATGTTGCCATACTCAACACAGTGATTTTTTGATTTATTTCAAATAAAAAAGTCCATATAAACATGTGTCCTGAAATGACTTAGGATTAGTTTCCGAAATACAGGTGAATGTTAGCAAATGTTTGACGAAACGGTAAATTGCTTTGGAGATATCTTCCTGCATAAATATGCTTCACGTGAGTTACCATTCGCACAATAGTAAACAAAGTAACAAAGTCAAAGTCACAAAATCAAAAATAGATTTTTCCTAGATCACCAGACTTAAATCTTTTGGATTATTTCCTTTCGGGGCATCTGAATTCATTGGTTTATACCCAATTGAGAATGAGAATGATTTGAGGAATCAAATAGTTATTTCATGCGAGGCAATACATAACACTGATATCTTTGTATATCAATCTTTGAGAAGAAGGTTCGATGGATGTATCATAGCGCAAGGTGGACATTTTCAATAATTCACCTAATTGTTTTAGTTCATCAGAAGAACTGAAGCCTGTTTTTGTTTTTCTATTTTTGACTAATTTTTAACTAGTTCGAACTATTTCTTTCAAATAAACAGATTATTACTACACATTAAAATTTTTTTATTTCAGAAATTAAGCCGTTTAGGACACATGTTTATATGGACTTTTTTTATTTGAAATAAACCAAAAAATCTCTGTTGAGTATGGCAACATACTTAACTAACACCCTGTATAGATTAATTAATTTCATGTTCCAGATTTACAATCACATCGATCCTTGTTTTTTTATCTTGCATCATTTTATATAATTTTTTTTATATTTAATACGGTTAAATCTTAATTGCATAGAAAGCAAAGAATAAATGCATCAATCATAATTATTGAGGAACGTTAAAAATATAATTTTAGGAATTAAATAGACTCTATTTAACATTCTGTGTTTCTAATTTCTAAAATTACTATTTAATAGAGCAAAAGATGTTGTGAGACAAGCAACAATAAAAATTCATTGTTATACAATTTTATATTTTCTTGAAATGAATTAAAGAATGAAAAATGTTTTTAGAGATGCATTTGAATAAAATGTTTGCAAAAATATTTTCAGAAAAGCTCACAAAAAATTGTTCACGTGATTAAAAAAAAAAAAAATGTTAGAAAGACATTTTTTAAATTCTTTTTTCAAAAATCGATTATTTTTGTTTATGGTATGTTTATTTCTTAGGATAAACAGATTAATTCTCACTATGCGATCAATTTGCAAAGTACAGAAATCGCTTTCTCAGCGCAATAAATGATTCTATTTTTGTCATTGCTAATATCGGAGATCCAATAATTCGATGCCTCTCGATCGTAATGTGGAGTAACGTTAATAAATATAATTAAAATAATTAATGTAATTAATGTGGAGTAAAGTTAAAAATTTCAGAAAAATTCCGCTACGACTGTTCAATGACCGATATGACCAATACGGTCGTCTGCATAAAACACCAACAATTTGATATCTTCTCTTTATTCTTTATAAGACAAATTTCTTTTGCACACGCGTATCTCACAATAATGCAGTTCAGTCGAAGTAACGATTAAACAAACCGGTTTTTTATGCGATTATCCTTCGCCTTTGCATTTAATCAGTCTTTCTTAATTACTTACTCGTTAGAACGGCAACAAATTAACCTGTCATTTGCAAATGACAATGTAAAGCTTTTATAAATATCGCAACGTCAGATTGTGTGTATGGTACAGATAGTCAGATATATGTACGTATATACATGTATATATATTACAATTTATATCACAAATTTTTAATAAGAAGATAACGAAATCAATTTTTAATGAATAACGAATTTAATAAGAAGATAATGATTCATATTTTGTTACATATGCGTGAGCATATGTAACAAAACATGAATCATTATCTTCTTATGATTCTTTCTCCGAAAAAGACTGTATTATGTTAATATGGAACGTAACAAAATAAACGTGACGTTTTTAATATAAGATAGGGTCAGTCAACAAGATAATTAGAAAAAAATTCTTTGACGATCTAGATTTATTTCGTAGTAATATATGTAAGTATATCGCATAAACTTGTTTCTGATGACTTTGTGAAATAATTTCTTTGTAGTTATTGCATATTTTCTTGTAGCACTATCAATAAGTCATTACATTTTATCGACTTAACTTTTTTTTTTAATTGGCTTTACTCTTTTCTTACACACAGTATATTTATTCTTTTATTATTGCTTAAATGCTTATTCACATACTCATCGATTCGAATATCATTAATTCTTAACATATAAACAGTATACAAACGGTTAACAAACAATTAGCACATTTTAGCCATAATTAAATCCTAATTATAAATAATTCTAACACACATGGCTCTAATTTATTGTTTCAGATTAAACCAATAAGACATGTAAGAGCGGGAGTTATCGAGAACGACGAAAGCAAATTGTATCTGTGGTGGAGCAAAGAGAGAATTGAAAGAAAATACAGTGAATGTGCGCCCTCAAATGCGACCGAATGGTATCTGAGACATTGTGACGTTTCTCTTTATTTTTTATTGTGTGTATACGTGAGCGAGTTTGTGTTCCGAATTATCGTCTTATCTAAATTTGTCATGACCACTCCGACGCCTTATTCGCCATCGCGGTCTTCTTTGAGCTGCTGCCAGTTCGACCACAGCAGCCAAGACGACATGCGAGACTCGGCTATTATACGCAACAACAATTACTTTCTACAGCAGAAGCACTCTTTTCCAAAGAGGCCTGAACTTGACCTGACGTTCCGCGATATACGCTATCGTGTTAAGGAATGGAGCGTACGCAACTTCTCAATCAGTAAGTATAAATAATATATTATTGTTTATAAATAATATAATACGTTAGTAAGTAAGAAAATAAAAATTTTAATAATAATAATTAAAATATAAGTATTTAAAACTCGAACGGTGACTCCGCGATTTTTTTTTGCGTTTTCTTGAAACATTTATTTTTGCAATTTTTTACATTAGTCTTGTACGTTTCAGCTCACTTTGAGCTATCTTCAGCGAATAATGTTTGAATGTTCGTGATTAATTTTTTCGCATAGTGTTTATTACTAATTTGCAACGGGTGTAACCTCGAATTTCCTAGGTCGGGTTTTTATTCTGTCAAAATTAATTTTTGAAATAACACTGTGATTAATAATTTATATGAATATTTAGTCTTTAATTGAAATTTCGAATAATTCACCCGTTGTTTGCCAGAATAAGAAGTACATTTTGTTTAAGAAGTACGATATTTTAATTACAACATTTTTCAGTGCTTATACAGTAAGTCAAGTAAGATCGTGGTCGGCCTTACTCAAAGCTAATAAAAGATATCGCCCTAAATCTATCATGAATCCATAGAGGGCACCTTTGTCCTTGATGCACTATCAAGGAAGATTCAGTTGTCATTGAACTTTCTTAAGAGAATCATATTAAGCGCCATGAGTACCAAATACGCATCACACTATGAAGCTGTGTTCCTCTGCACTCACCCAAAAATGTCACAATTAGCTGCTAAATATAGGAAAAAGTTGAAATCATTTGTACAGAAGTGAATGCAGCGATATAATGTGGCAAAAAATGTCGATGATTTGATCGGAACATGATATGTAAAGTGGATGATAAAAAAGACGATAAAAAAATAGTGAATCTGTTTTTGCGGAATCCTGGCTTAACACTGCGTCAAGGACAAGCAAAATTGAAGCAGAAAGGTTTAGATATATCGTACGAAACTATTCGAAGACTAATAACATGAAATGGTGCAGCACCACGCTGGTCGACCACGCTCTTACTTGACTTACTGTAATTATCTTTAAGTCCTCTGTTGCTTAAGTAAAAATATTAGATATTGTTAACCAATGAGAACGAATTAAGATTGACGAATGATCTTACGGGAATTAGAAATTCTTTATAATGCTCGTATATGCATGTACAAAAATTCGATGTTGGTTTTTTTAATTTATGCTGTTTTCTTACATCATCTCTGATATTAGTTTCTTTCCCAGATATCTTTTATTGTCCAATATTTTTATGTCCTTCCATTCAAAGTCATGGTTATATTGCTTTGTATACTTCGTGATGACAGATAGGTTGACAGTATTTCTGTTAATATTGTTATAATTTTCATTGATCCTAGTTTTTAATTGTCTTCCCACGTACGAAGCATTACAATCTTCGCACGATATTCTGTATAGGATAACTCCGGCAAATACGCTGAGATTTATGCCGCAGAAAAAGATAAAAGGAGTGGGGTGGTGATAATTTTTCTGCAATTACTCTGTTACATATCTTCATTTTTAGCGGGCGGGATTTATGCCCAAAGCATACAAAGTGTGCAGATTGAATTCAGTGCAATAAATGTATTATAAAATATGTACCTCGTGTCACAACACTTGTAATATATGTAGGAAGAGTGTAATTATTATTTATTATTTCCTATACATATTTACCATTCTTATTTCTTAATAAAACTTCATAAACACATTTTACAAGTTATTGTGTCATTTTACATCTTATTTATATGCATTAATTGTAAATTTTTTATGCCGTACTCCCCCTCCCCTCCTCCTATGAGTAACCATATATCCCTATGGGTTATATAGTAAATATAGTAAATAATACTTAATAAATTAAGTTTTTGATATAGTTATCCTATTATGTTTTTCTTTGATTCAAATGGAAAGATATCTTTTTGTGTTTTATTATTCTGTCCAGTTTATTAATGCTGAAATAGACTAATTTTACATTGAGATCTTTCGTGATGTTTTTAAATTTGTTAGAAATTGTACAAATGGTATTGTGAACCAAATGGATTTTTCATTTTGGATGTCTCTGTTATCCGATTGTATTTTTGTTTTCCTCTTTCGCTGAGAGATTTTAGTCTAGTATTGATTGTATCAAATATAAACTGAACAGTATCAGTAATCATTTTCTAAAATGTCTTTATAATAAAATCTAGATTTTCTTCATGATATCTAGGGTGAAACAACAGGAAAACTTTATCTACGGCATTAATACTGCTCTTTTTTGTGAAAATGAGTGGAGAGACAAGAAGTTGAGGTATTTACCTCGAAGGTAGGTTTGTGATACATATTAAATTTGATTATTCCTTTGTTATTAATGATTGTTACGTCTAGAAAATTTAATTTGTCCCCTCCAATTTACAGTGAATTGTAATCTCGAATGTAATGAGTTAAATATATTCAATAATTCATTATCATCACAGGAACCGTCGCGATGTCATTAACGTATTTGACATAGAATCATATTTGATATAAATTAGCTTCTAGTCTTTCCAAGACCATACTTTCGAGGTCTCGCATAACTATCAGCAATGATAGATGATAACGGAGAGTCTATGGGTGCACCGAACTCTTGTTTATATATTTGTTGAAGTCTCTAAAAATTCTTTCTTGAGGATGTTGCAAGACTGAGAGATGTAATTCCATCTTTTTGACACACTTTCAATTGCTCATTCGATGGTGACATTTGTGAGTAATACTAACGAGATCAAAGAATATTTATTACCTAAATTAAATCTGTTTAGATTTTCTACAAATTTAAAGCTGTTTTCTATGTGGCTTTCGATATATTTTCGTGTATTAAGTTGTGTAAAAAAGTTAGTAGTGAATAAACTGAACAGACGAGGAAACAGCTAAAAACGCGAATCTCAGAACACGGAAATCATATACGCTGGAACACGTCTTCCCATTCTGAACCGAACATAAATTAGAACTAGAATATGATTTCAATTGGAATTCTTGAAGAATCATGTTATAACAAGCAGTTAATTTCAGAGATGCTACATATTAAAAAATAAAAAAATAGACATTCGATATTTAACTTTTGAAAGTTGAACTTGTGTGATAACAAAAAGTACAAGATAGAATTTCTGGTCTACACAAGGCATCTCAAATTTACAGAAATAGTATGGATAATTCATTAAATAATTATTCAAGCGTTCAGTTTAAGTCACACTTCAAATAAATGAATTGCCACATCGACTTAATAGATATAAAAAGATGCATGGTGGTAACCGATTTTTAATTACTGACTCATTGCGATTTTTACCAAAAAAAAAAACGACATTTGAATGCTGCATGTATTATCAAGAGAGATACATTATAGTGACTGGATTGCAATTGACGATGCGAGAGATAGATTATACAGGCGTTAGATTAGGATATTATATCTAATTGTAATTAAAAATTAAAGAATTTAAAATGTAGATTTTAGAAACATTCATTTTAGCATTATATTTTAAGTATTAACATTGAAAATGATCTAAATGTATTAGTCGAAACGTATGTGACATTTGTGTATAAAACTAAAAGTATTAGCATAGACCAACTTTCTGTTTGCGCTCTTAATCCTTGACATTTCTATAACTGTTTTTACAAAAAAAAAATAGCTTTAATCTTTAACTAATACTGAAGGCCTACGTAAAGTATATTTTTTAATTGTAAACAAGGTATAACTTTACTAAGATTACACTCGTTCAATTATTTTTTTTTTTTAGTCAGTGTTTGTTCATCGTAACAATTATATATTTTTAATTTTATTCCTTGACTGATTTTACATCTTTATATATACTTTAATTTTTATTTATTGAATGAAGAATTAAATTTTTACATGGATTTTCGTAACTTTGTTGTTCTTATTTTCTGACTATGGCTATACATATTATTTATTATCACACTCCCTGTTGGAATTTGACGAATATCGTTTTATTTAATTATAATAACACATTTGACAGATTGGTGAATGTTCTACTGAGGTGACGTATTGCTTGTTTTTTATCATAAGATAATTAAGCTTTATAATTCTATTAGAACATCAAGAAATTCTTTTTAATCGGTCTTCCAACCTTTTGGCGAGCAATTTCCGTTCCTCTGTGTAATTTTCAACTGATGTCACGACATACATATACAATGAGAAATTGCAAACTAACAAAAAACTAATAAGTTTTTTATAGACTCCTTTAATTGAAACAATTTAAAAAGAATATATGATAATAACAGTATAGATAATAGGAGTCAAAGCTAGTTATCAATTAGCGCAATTCTTCTTAATATTAAATATATATAAACCTTGATCTTAAACGTTTCCACTCATGGTTTGAGTTTTCATCAGCAATCTTTCCCTCTAATGCAATGGTAGGAATATTACATCACAAAATAATATTTCCACGTTTTTCCTCTCAAAAAATTGAATCGTTAACTGTTGTGAGATAAGTCACAAAGTTAGAAAGCTGAGTGGCAATGAGAATTCAAGCTAAAATTATATAAATGATTAAATTATCGTATGTATAAAATTGAAAATCAATAATCATCTCACACAATCGACGCTTCTACACTGAATAATAAATATATCGTATGTAACATTTTGTACATCGTTAATATGTTAAAAATTATTGTCAAAATTTTAAAATAATATCCGTTCTTTAGATAAGTTGTTATTTGATCTTTTGAACAAGATCAGTTGAACAAGAATTCAATTTATTTATTAATGTTTAACTCTTGCATTAATAGTGAAATATAGAATATGAAATCCAATGGATAATCGTTTTCCAAAAGTATCCTTACAACAAATTCAAGATTCTTTTTGTGAAATTGTGGATGTGAGATATAAAAAACTTTATTTACGTATATAATGAATTCCATGTCTATTAATTTATTATTAATTATTTATTTTACTATTAATTATTTTATTGTGGTAACATCATTGCATTTATTATATATCTAACGAGGGCCTAATTGAAAGGCCGAAACGTATTATAACGTAATTATAGTAATATAATTAGGATTTAATGATTTCTATTATGTAATATCTTGATTTTTTAACATAAAATTTCTATTTTTAGACTCTTATATGACCTTTTATTATATTTTTTATGAATAAACTGGGCTATTGAGTGGATGAGATAATGACACAGGCCTGCGATGGTTAAGAAACAGAAACAACAGTAATCATTTCTTACGTAATTTTTAACATTGAATCGAAATCTGGCAACAGAATTGTTCTATTACATTAGGATTTCGAGATATTCTAACCTAAAGTTGCAAAAAAAAAACGTTTTTTTTAGTATATTCTTCAAGTTTCTGCGGTATTTCGAATATATCTCTCTCAACATTAGCACTAATTTTATATGAAAGCACTAAATCTTATCTTTCAAACCCATATTGTTTTAACTCGATATCATTTTTTTTTTGTTGAGATATGACAAATTGTATTTTCGGAGTTTCAGTAACAACTGGATAAATGATACACATAAATATATTGCTGTCAAGAAATGGAGATATTTCTTATTCATTGACAGAAAATTGAGCTAAAGCTTTCAAATCCTAAGCCCTTAATGTTTAAACTCCTGAGCCATAAACCATCAACCCTTAAACTCTAAAATCAATTTTGATTTATAATTTTATAAGCAAAAAATCAGTCCTGAAAACTTTAAACGCGTTTTCCTCAAAACGAGGTTTTCAAAGTCAGTGTACACGATAACTTTTACAATTTTTAATTGATTCACTTGAAATTTGCACAAATTACTCTCAGATATTTAATTTAGAGAAGGACTTTTGCGATATATTGAAAACTTTTTGTTATTATTATTAAAAGATAAAATTTTTTGGTCGAAAATATTTTTTTTTTTCAAACATTTACCATTTTTATAAAAATAAATATTTTGAAATAATCCTATGTACTTCTCTAACTTTAAGTATGTAGATAATAAAAATTTTTGGATTTTTATTCCACATCAAAAGGTGTAGAAAATTCCGTGCATACCGCATATGCACTGGTCAACAAAAGAGGCTCGATGCTGCTGATGTAGCATTGCCATTTTGTGTGATAAAAATTAAAAAAAACTTTTTTGTACTCTCGAAAGTTCTTATAGTGAAGCATTTAAAAATGATGTTTGATTGACTTTATTAGTTAACTGCAAAAAATTGCCAAAATTTGGTATCATTTTTAGGTCTCAAAGGTGTTCCCCTTTAACGTTTGTGACATCCACTTCAAACACGATATTTCTTGTTGAAAATCGGGAAAAGCTCAATTTTCTCAATAAAAAAAAAAAAGAAACGGAGATGTATAAATTATTTACCGCGATTGATTAAGAAAACAGAACTTCATGTGTCAAAAATTTTCAAAGGACTTTAATTAAATTTTTTTATTCTTTCTTAAATTTCTTTATTCTTTCTTTCTTTCTTTTAATTCTTTCCTATTACCGGGTATCCGGTTTATGTATTAATATAATAATTGCACTAAGAGAAAGTTCCGAGTATTCCTGGTGAAAATTTTTCTTATAATTTTTATACGAATTGGAACATTTTTCAGTACTCAAAAATATCGAAAAGTTTACATTTTCTCGTAAAATTTTTTATACATGTGAATTTTGAAATATTTTGAAATTTCTCATTCCATAATATAAAAAAAAATATTTTTAAATTTTTTAAATTTTATAACATTCCATAAGAAATTATACTTACAAAAAATCTTAGAAATTTTACGATATTTCATAATTAACATATAATAGAAAAATTCTGAAAAAAGATG
>JAANIC010004197.1:594654-608721 GCA_017607545.1 Acromyrmex charruanus
ATTCATTGTTTGTAACCTTCTGAGGAGCACCACTACGTTCTCTATCGCTTACATCAAAATCATCCTCTTTAAATCGCCTAAACCAAAACTCACACGTACTTTTGGATACAACATTGACTCCAAGAACAAAACAAATTGATTCACATGCTTTAGCAGCGCTTTTTCCTTGATGAAATTCGTATCGAATGCAGTGTCGAATAAATTGCTTGTCGCTCGCCATTTTAAAACCATTTAATTTTGAAGTTAAGTTTCCAATTTTGTGAAGTCAATTATGTTTTTTANATTAAGCGCCACTACATATTAAAAGAGCGCGAAAATATTTGAATTCTAAGTTTAAATTATACGTTACACAAAAAACGCTTTAAAACTTATTTGTACACCTAATATATATATATATATATATATATATATATACATATATATATATATATCTGCTATAATTACCATTCTGTATTTATATATAGGATAAAAAAATTGCATTTTTCTTACTTGCAAGACTAACTCCAATGCAATATCTTATATTCTATTCCTTTTACAAAGTATTTTTTTAATTTTTTTATATAATCCTCATGTCTTTTACTTTCGCGTAATTAAGATGTCGTGATTCAAGTCAATGACTCTAAAAGCAGCCTTAAATAAAATGATGTTTCACATAAAACAAGCTCTAGTCCATTGAATAAATTTTGTGATCGATGTGATCCAAGAACGTTACATATTCCCATATTAATACGTATTCACGTCGTACTTTACCTCTCGCACATTCTTTACCTCTCGTACAAATTGAGCTATAAAATTAAGGATTATCATATCCGAAGCAAGTTAACGATGAATCATCGTGCATCGAATGCAATGATGTAATCATATAATTGCGATCTCGTGTTGCAGGGGAGAAGGAAATTCTGCACGGCATAAGCGGTGAATTTAAGTCCGGCGAATTAGTGGCTATTATGGGTCCGTCCGGAGCTGGAAAGTCGACGTTGTTGAATGCGCTTGTTGGTTTCACGTAAGTATCATAAAGAAACGAAAATTGCTTCTTAAATATATGTTTTAAACTTGACACATCCATAGATTGTCTATACACATTCTCTTATTATATATTCCTTAGCATACTTAATGAATGATTCGATCATACACTTTTATTTTTACTTGCACGTTTCTCATGAATGGATCAAAGGTTAAAACGTCTCATTAAGCGGGGGTACGCAGGATAGAAAGAACTTGACCTTTGGCACGATAATGCCTTGACTCAATATTTATGCTTGTAAATGGTATCTGATAAATATCCATGGAACATAATTCTCTAAGTGACATCGTAAGAACTTTAGTCTTTAGGATGTAGAACGTTCTCTGAACAATCTTAGAACATCTCTTGGAGAACCATATTGTGCGGTGTAAATTTCGATTACGAAAATTAAAAAAAAAAAGTTTTAGATAGCGCTGTATCTAGTATTTAATTCATTATTTTCTTGTTCTGTCGCGAAATCGAACGAGTATTAAAACAAAAAAACATTAGAAGACACACATCGTCGATTACAATGATACTGAATGGCTGCATTCAGCAGAGAAAACTGCTTCCTGAGCACTTACTGAACGGTTTTTTTCTGCTGAACGCAGCCATTCAGTATCAAACTAAGAGTTTTTACAGACGGACGACTTTGTAGTGCCACAAACGCCGACTCATTCATACGGAGTTACAGAAAAGAGTATCGCGAATGTTCATTTTTCTGTAGCGCTATAGAATATAGATTTGTATGAATGGATCGACGTTTCGATTATGTCGCTACAAAAGGTTCGCGTCGCATACTCCAACATCCTCCAACATGTTCCTATCACAGCTCCTACTCACTTTAACGTCTCTAACAAACGCGTTTGAATGAGTAGGAGCTACGGTTGGAGGAAGTAGGAGTATGTTGGAGCACGTGACGCAAACAAATCTAAAGTCGTTTGTCTATAGAAGTCCTAACTAATGCGAAAACCAAACTTTGCTGTGAGCTGTTTGAAAACAACAAAAACAAGTAGCGTGCAACATTACATTAATTACACGCAACATTAAACTAAATGCGAGAACTTTGAACCGTATTCCATTAATTCCAAGCTATTCGCTGAAAAGGATATCATTGCTGATTCATAATTCATTGTGGAAACAGAATTTTTTTTCAGAAATTATAGTTTTTTTACACTATTATGATGTAATATCATCATAAATAATTATGTACCTGTAAGAGTGTAGCACAATGAGGTAATTTGTATTACTTATCGTAAAATCAAGTATTCAAGCTAAATTATTTAATAACATGCTAGAACGCATCATGTGCACGACGAGTGGTCGTTATTTTTTTTCTACAATCTCAATGTAATTGATATTATATATTTGATGTGTGCACTGCTTTCACATTGACTCACAAGGAAATTTTGAAAATATATTCTAATCGCGCTTTTAATAAATGCATTAATTCAAATGTCACAGAAATCAGTTAGTGTTACGTGCATGAATATCACTTCAAAATAAATAATATATATCTCATATCATATGTATTTTGTAAATTAATATTGTATTTATGATTATTTAAAAGCATGCTTCTTAATCGTAAATATTTTTTACATTATAAATTTGATTTGACTCGTTTTCTATAATCTCCAAATTCTTTTACATATCAATACAGAGATTTTTTTTACGCTATAATTAATTTACGGTATAGCAGAGTATTATAAATATTTATACTTGCTGGATTAAAAAATTTCCTATCTGAATATTTGATAAATTTTTTGAATATTTCTACTAGATATTTTAACTAAAACGATAAGTAACGCCGTTACGTAATAAACCAATATAGGGTGTCCAAGTGAAATTAAAACGACATTTATTAAAGGGTGTTCAAGTGAAATTAAAACGACATTTATTATATTACGAAAGTAAATACACGTATACGTTTCGACTCTTGGTTCGGATCCTCATCAGTACAATTAATCACACAATATCAAATTATTCGGAAAAACGTATGAAAAAGAATGTTTTAATACATAGGTTAATGGTCAAACTATTTGGGCAATTTGATGACAAAAAAATTCGACAAGTGGACATCTAATAGTTTGATTATTAACCCACGTATTACAGCATTCTCTTTCATGCGTTTTTCCGAATAATTTGATATTGTGTGATTAATTGTATTGCTGAGAACCTGAACCGAGGATCGAAACGTATAATTACTTTCTTAATAAATGGTGTTTCAATTTACTCGACTTTACATTCTGTGTTGGCTTATAATTAGCATTGCTCATCGTTTTAAATTTAATCAGTTGAGCCTATTTCATTTATTAATTTAGGTATTTTAACACAATTTTTTATGTGCAATTATTATAATAAACAATTACGATGAATAATATTTCTACAATTTAAGCAATCATTCTTAAATAAAATCAATCAATTAATGCTATTTGTTTTAACGAAACTAATTTGAATATTGCGTTGTAATAATGGAGCTGCCTATTGTTATTTCTGCAATTATAAATCGCAAAAAATATTAGAAAATAAGTCTTAATCGGATGATAACATAATCGCCTGTTAGATAATTACTGGTAAACACAATTAATACTAGAAAGATATCTCTTACAATTGAGATTAGATTGATAATTTAATAATTTGATGTTACTATCAAGCATATTATAATATAAATAAGCATATTATAAATAAATGTTAATATGTTGAAATTATTAATAATTATATATTGATTAATAATTATATATTGATTATGAATTATTTAAAAAATTATTTAAAAATTCAGTTTCGATCGTAATAGGCATTTTTCTAGTATTGATTGTGTTTCTCACATATGCGGTCTAAAGTAAAGATTCTTAATATTGTTTATAATTATTGGTAATTATGGACGATAATTCATATTTAATCGCTATCAATTTATTATATAAATGCTCTTCACTTATTATGGTGTACTCCTAAGTAATTTCCGCTTTTTTTCGATAGATGGCGTTCTGTGTTTTGCGTTGCTGTTGGTTACACATAGATGTCGTTTTGTTTAGTTGTTATCGAGTGTCTAAGCAGCGTTGACGTTTTTCTTACAAGTTCTTTCAGTAAGTTTTTATTGCGAGTCAAAGATATCGGCGTACGTAGCAAATTTTGAGCATATGCGCCATGCATTGCTTTTCATGTTCAATCAAGGAAAGAAAGTATCCGAGAGTCACCGTGCGCTTGTGGAAGTTTATGGCGATCGCGCTCTAACACTGCGAACATGTGAAACGTGGTTTCGAAAATTCAAAAATGAAGATTTCGACCTGAACGACGCCGCACGCTCCGGAAAGCGAAAATCGTTTGATGACGCCGAATTGCAAGCGTTATTGGACGAAGACGATACGCAAACGCAACGACAGCTCGCAGAAGCGTTGGGAGTTCAACAGCAAGCAATCAGCAAACGTCTGCGAGCCATGGGGAAAATTCAGAAGTGTGGAAAGTGGGTTCCGCATGAACTGACCGAGAGACAAATGGAGAATCGAAAAGTGACATGTGAAATGCTGCTGCAACGGTACAAAAGAAAATCATTTCTGCATCGTATTGTTACTAGCGATGAAAAATGGATTTATTTAGAGAATCCTAAACGTAAAAAATCGTGGGTGAGTCCAGGTGAAGCATCGACATCGACGGCACGGCCAAATCGTTTCGGTCGGAAGGCCATGCTGTGTGTGTGGTGGGACCAGACCGGTGTTATCTACTTCGAACTGCTGAAACCTGGTGAAACTGTGAACACCGTTCGCTACCAACAACAAATCCAAGATTTGAGCCGAGCGATTGTAAAAAACCGACCAGAATATCAAGACAGACAGAAAAAGGTGATTTTGCTCCACGACAATGCACCATCGCATAAGTCAAAAGTCGTTCGTGACACACTGGAAAAACTCCATTGGGAAGTCCTTGACCATGCGGCTTACTCACCAGACCTGGCCCCATCAGATTACTACCTATTTGCTTCGCTGGGCCACGCACTTTCTGAGCAGCGCTTCGACTCTTACGAAACTTTGCGAAAATGGCTCACCGAGTGGTTCAACACCAAAGACAGTCAATTCTACTGGCGTGGTATCCACAAATTACCTGAAAGGTGGCAAAAATGTGTAGAAAACGATGGAAAATATTTCGAATAAAATAACTATAATGGTTTCCTTGCATTATTGTGTTTTATTTACAAAAAAAAGCGGAAATTACTTAGGAGTACACCTACATATATTATACAACACATATACAGAAGAGAGATTCTTGTTCATACATAATATAAGAATATTATAGAGTGATCGTGTTGTTTTTTCTTGGATCATTATTTGTGTTCCTATAGAAATCTAGAAGAATATTTTACATAACATTAATAATAATCTCAATTATGAGCCATTCTATACGCGCGCGTGTGTATTTGAAATCTTTCTTTTTTAGATATCGTTTATTACTTAAAATATATTGTATATTATTTACACATATATTGTTATAATAATATGATATTGCAGAAAATTTATTATTTCGATCTTATGATTTTATATATAGAATGATATAATTAACATAAGAATATTAAAAAGTAAAAAAATGATTTGACGTGTTTTATCAGAATATATAATGAGAAAATATGTAATTTCATAATGTGTTTTCGCTTCTTCGTAACCTCATCTTAAAATTGTAAGAAAAAACGTGTTGTTTCATTTAAGAAAAGAGCGTAAAGTTTGAAGGCTTCATAGAATAAATTTAAAATGTTGTTTATAAGATGTTTCCCTTAAAACCAAACAATTATTGCGAACAACAAGTTACTTGAATAAATTTATTTATATTTGAGATATGTCTTTAAAAAAAAATGTCTATTTAAAAAAAAATTAATTATGGTTAAACATTTGCGACTGAATTGACATTAATTAACATTTCGAGTTAAACATTAATTCTCGGAAAAAAAGTTACATATATATGGACATATTTTATATATAATTTTATATAATTATATATGAAACATTTTTTCCCGGGTTCAAGTACATCAATCTAATTGTAAGTGCATGTGAAGATTATATATAGAATATCTTTAAATATTATAATATTAATTAACATTTTGAATCAAACTTATTACATTAACATTAATTCGCGTAATCTATATACAGAATGTCTAAACAGGATCCCGGATTTACTCTGAGACCTTGTATATACTATACTGAAGTTATATTTTTCATTAAATACTTTTTGAATTGAGACTTGAAGGTTACAGTATTGTTGACATTATACATACACACACACACACACGCACACACACACGCGCGCGCGCGCACACACACACGCACACACATAGAGAAAAGGCCCCTATTATGAGATACCGAGTTTATTTTGAGTAAATGCTAGAAATCTATGGGCAGAATTTAAAAAATAAGAGGTCATTTTGAAGGGAATTTAATAAGCTTTAAGATAATGTTATGTAAAATTTAATTCAAATTTTATTTTTTTTATAAATTAAAGAAATATAAAAAGTGAGCAAAGTCAAAAAATTGTGCTCCCAATATGAGATGTCCCGAGAAATCGATAATAAAACGCAAAGTACATCAGTATTGCAATTAAAAAACTTTATTTAATGTTTCTAAAATACAAATAAACAGCCAGTGCACGTGCAAAATAAGTATGCATTGTATCTAACTGACTCGTACTTCAGATAGTTGGAACTAAGCATCGCAGAAACAGGCACTAGATGTTTATTTCAATTGTTCTTTTTATTATTGTACAATAACATTTATATTTCAGCAATGATTTTCGATTGACACAGGAGCATAGGTTATTTCATATTAGAAATACCCTGGGTATCTCATATCACGATTTCCACGCCTTACGGTTTTACGTCTTCTGTAATTAAGCAATTCAACATATCACGTATTTTTCTATTAGTACGATCTTACTCTATCGCCACATGAAGAATTTATTGCCAAATATTTATACTTATTAAATAATAAACAAGGTTTAAAAGCTTATCTCAACGAAACTTGAAGACACCCAAATTCTAAAATCTTTTTTTAAAACTACTGTAGGCGATCTAATAAAGAATTTTCCACTAGTTTTCAATCCAAGAACAATAAAGTCATTGGTAGAACCAATAGATAGCGTTTTCTAGTTTAGCGGAAACGCCGCTATTTCATATTAGGCGCCTATCTCATAATAGAGGGGCTTTCCTCTATATATGGTATATATATATATATATATATATATATATATATATATATATATATATATATAATAAGCTCGGACTACGAATATCGGTCTAAGTTTCCGGAAAATAAATAAAGTCTAAGTTTTCGGATTTTATCCGCCGACTTTTCATTGTTAACTTTTAATCGCGACGACCAACAAGGGAAACACAATTTATTTATTTTATAAATACAAAATTAGATAANATTCCCGGGAAAAAATGTTTCATATATAATTATATATAATTATATAAAATTATATATGATTATATAAATTGACATATTTTATATACAATTATATATAAAATATGTTCATGTATAATAACGTTTTTCCCAGGCTGCGTAGAAGTCAAACTGATAAAGATCAATAAATAGATCTTTTAAAACCCTACAACTTTTGTTGGAAACATTTTTTAAAAACGTCATCCTCCCGACTAAAAAAATTCGAGAATCTTTTTAGATATTCTATATATTATATGCTTATGAAAATGACATTAAATACCTTTAATTTTATTAGATGGAAAAAAGAGATCGTTTTTCTCATGATGAATTGCTGCTTGTTTCAAAAAAATTTATGATAAAAAAATTTAAAAAAAGTTCCGCAGCTTAAGTGTCTTAATAAATATTTTCTATTCTATATCTATTCGATTTTCAGATCGATGCATACATATCGCATTATCATATTATTCATATTAAAAGACTGATGTTCAAGACTGACTTTCTGCTTTCATTTTACATTGTTGCATGATGAACGACATTATAAGTCAATGTAGGATATTACATTGAAATTAAAAATTACGTAAATAATTGATAATATGTGAGATTTCGATGTTACATCGTACTTTTTAAGACAAATCAGTCGCGTGAACATATTTATACATATTTAAACTTCACATCCTCTTTATAATATTATCTCATATACATCTTTCAATATTTTTCGTTAGAAACCCAGATCAACAATTTTTTTATGTGTGTATTAACTGTGTGTAAATTATAATACTTTTTCTGAATAAATTATAATAAATAAGTAAATTATAATAAATTTAAATATAACGATGACAATGCATAGTGTATCAGGTGTAAGTGGCGAAGTTCTGGTCAACGGTAAGATTCGAGTACCACATAGTGAACGATGGAAAAGGACGTCGTGTTACATACAGCAAGACTCCATTATCAGAACATACATAACCGTGGGAGAAGCCATGACTTTAGCCGCTCATTTGAAGCTTGGTTACACAATCAGTTCCGCTTATAAGCATTCTCAGGTTTGTGATTAACTATCAATTTTAATTGTTGCATTATAAATTTTTCCTTGATTTGACCTCTCTTGAAAAGAAACGAATAAATATCTTGTGTTCAGTTTTGAAAGAAAAAACTTGAGAATCTGACTGTTTCTCATCAACTCTTCGTTTTTTCTTTATTCTTGTCACGATGTTCGATTTACATTTCCCATTCCCATTCTCTAGACGTTCCTTGTCGCATTTTGTAATACTTTTTTACGTTCGATGAATATGTAGGTTTTAGAACTCTTGGAAATGCTAGGACTGAGCCATTGCTATGACACGTTATGCGGAAAATTATCGGGCGGACAAAAGAAACGACTCGATATCGCCTTGGAACTCTTAACTAATCCTTCAGTATTATTCCTTGATGAACCAACGACTGGTAAGTAATAAAAATACAAACTCATATTTATATTAATATTATATAACAGTATTTAAAAAGCAATTAAAGTACGAAATTTTAATCAATTCTTGAACGATTTCACAAGAACGAATGTATAGTGCTTTATGATTATGTAAGATTTAATTGTGAGTAGATAAAAATAAAATTAAGAAATGAAAAACAACGCTATAAAACTTGATATATAAAATTGTCGGAAATTAAATTAATGGGATGTCAAGAATATTTAAATACTTCGAAGATAAAACGTACAATAATTTCAGTAAACAGACACTTGACTTCTTTGCTAAATGATATTGTGATTAAGCTCAGTGGGAAATATATAATAGCAAATTAACAATGAAGAATGTTTCAAAATGAGAATATTTTATGCCAAGTCATAACTGACAAAGCATACATAAAAACAGTCATGATGTCTTAATAAGTATCGTTCGTTAATATGCAAGCAAATGATTATAGCACAAAAAGCGAAAGATAATTATTATTATTACGTAGATTTATATTTGTTCAGACTTTTTCTTTTTATGATCCTGATGACTTTTATTATCCTGATGAAAATAAAAAACCTAGCATAAGTCGAATGTAATAGGAGAGTAACAGAAACGTAAACAAAACTTCTAGGAGGCGTAAACGAAACCTCTTGTTAAAACGGGAAATAACAGAAGCATAAACGAAACTTCCAGAAGACGAAAATTGAAACATCAAAATGTAAAAGAAGCGTAAATGCTTCTTTTACATTTCATTGTTCCAATTTTCACCTTCTGGAAGTTTCGTTTATGCTTCTGTTACTTCCCGTTTTAACATATTAATATCTTTATAATATGATGCTTGATGGTAGCAAATCAAATTATTAAAATTGCTTGTCAATTTAATTCACGATTACTAGAGTAGTTTTAATTGCGTTTATAGACCGGAAAAACAATTCGGTGCGCAGTTGAAAAAGACTATAATGTGATATATATGCAAGTACATATATAATAGTAATTCAATTAGTATATTAATAATTCAAGATTGAATTATTTAAAGCAATAAAGATCCAGCTTCGACCGTAATAGGCATTTAAAATTTTTAGTATTCATTATGTTTCTCACATATGCGGTCTAAAATAAAGATTGTTCTGTTATCTCGTTTGTTACTCTCCCATTACATCCGATTTACGTTTCGATTTTTACTTTCATCAGGGTAGCTCATATTTTTTATTAATTATTTGTTTCATTTAGATATCTCTAAAGCTTTATACGTATAAATTTGCAGTATAATTTTGACGATCGCAAAATTGTATGTCTTACAAACAGATAATGAACATTGTAACGTGATTATTCGATATTAGAAATCTCTATTATATCAAATTACATCTGTAGCAAAATAACGATTATCTTGTCGCGTAAGTAATGTAGTTAATAATTGTACGCGATAAAACAACTTAATATTTTACACTGGGCATCATTGCACTCATGTCAGATTATATGATTAAAAAAAGTTATGACATTATGAGGATATTATGTCGTGATAGGCGAACCGGCAGAATTCTCGCAACAACCTGTCTCGCGATTCGCGATGTGTATTTCCGATTACCTCATTCTTAATTCCAGTCTCAATTACACTTGCTTAATAATATATATTACTGCACCTAAATGATAGATCTTAGATCGTCGAGATTGATCATCGTAGAAACATAATACTTGTTATACATCGTCAATTTGTAAGTTTCCTCAAGATAACGCAAAGATGGAAATATGAGATATCAAGGGAATTGTACTCGAATCTCTCATTCCGTGCTTAATACATCGCGTGCAAGGCGATTGCGAAATGTATTTTCCACAGAATGTATGTTACCGCTATATGTCTTTTCTAAGACATTGAAGAATTATTGACCTTTCAGGTCTGGATTCCTCTTCGTGCAGCCAGTGCGTCGCTCTTATGAAGCGGTTGGCGGAATTAGAAAGGCGTACGGTAATCTGTACGATTCATCAGCCAAGTGCCTTGCTTCTGGAGATGTTTGATTCCCTGTACGTGGTGGCTAATGGTTATTGTATATACAGAGGCTCGGTTAGTTCGTTGTTGCCGCACTTGACTTCTATCGGTGCTCATTGTCCGCCTTATCACAATCCAGCTGATTTCGGTACGTAGTTTCACTGAAACAAATAAGGTAATTTTAAACCCGGGGTATCTCTCGTTGATTCTGCTAGTTACGTGAATGTCATGCGTAGCTAATAGAATGCAAAATCATGGGAAAAAAAAAGCATCAAAGCTGTATTCCGTTTCGCGAATAATTGTATCCTAAAAGAGACTTCATAAATTGCACGATTCATATATTATGCAAAAGCGAGTTGACTCAGTATACAAGAATGTAGTAATAATCTCGAATAAATTAGGCAATCATTAATCTATAGACTTAAGTTGTTCAGATTAAAATCTAGAAAGCGTTTGATATTAAATACAGCGGGGGGTAATTTATTTTTAAAATGATCTCTCTCTGATCTTTTTTTCTCTTTCGCCTGTTACTTATGGATCCGGTCTGTTGTAAGCGCTTTTATATTTGCGAAGCATCAAAATAATACACAAAGTAAAAACAATCGCATGTCCCATAATAACGTGTTCAATAAAAATTGATTGCAACTGCACCGATTGATTGCAAGTATGCAGCGAATGTTGAAATGGTCAACATTCACTTAGAAAGCGCGTTTCTACACAACACCGAGTAATCATAGTTCTAGAAATAATGATTTTTAAATCGAATTCTTGAATTTGTTTCAGTCCTCGAGGTAGCGATCGGCGAATATGGTATTTCGCTCGACAAACTGGTGGCAGCTGCGGAAACTTTACCAACTGATCAGAAAACGATCGCTCTTATCACGAGCTTGCCTGAAGAAAGTAAGGTCACTTTTTTCAGAAATTTTACCTCGATCATAAATCTAACTTATATTTTAAGTAGATGAAATATTTGGCAGATCACGTATGGAAGATGGATGTCTTAGACTGTAATTAAGTAAATTAGACTGTACTAGTTTCTTGGAGTAAAAATACAAAAAATTTTATAATAGATTCATTAAGCTTTATAAAAAATTATGACAAAAAATATATAATCTAGCGAAATTAATCTTGTTAAATAATAAAATTAATCTTGTTAGAAATAAAAAATTGCGCTGAATGATTACAATTTAATTATATCAACTTTTCTTATAAACGTTCCTTCTTAACTTCTAAATTTCATTTTTTTTGTTGCTATTGTTTATTAAAATTTTTATAGGTATATTTATTTCTTTCTTTACCTATAGAATACAGCGGCATAATTATATAAATCAGCAAGATTTACCTGTTTAAGAGAATATTTTAGTATCTTTTTATGAGTATAATAAATACTTGGTTATTTCTTATAAAAATTGTGTGAATATTTAATAGATAAAACTATTTGATAATCAATAAATACTGTATTATTATATACTTATGCTTTACTCATATAAACGAAGTTTTTATCTTATCTGCAAGAATAATAAAAACTTCGCTAAAAAATATATGCAAAGTAGTTTCTTTCTATTTTTTTCTTTTTTCCTCTCTGCTTATTAATAGACATATTATGAAACATCTGTTTTAACCTTAACATTCCCATGCATGTAAGACAGTAAATTATCGAAGAGCTTTTAAATTATCGAAGACAAAATTACGAAAAGATTTATTAAATTAGTCTGCAATCATTATATTATAATCATTAAAAAATGCAATTTATATTGTCTATGTATTCTAGCAAACAGTATCAAGGAACCGCCACCACCTGCCGGTTTTCTGACGCAGTGCTATCTTCTGTACAAAAGACAATTGCTAAGCTTAAAAAGAGACTATTCGTTATTGATGGCGCGATTGCTCTGTCATCTGCTGATTGGTGTGATCTTCGGATATCTGTACATGGGAAGTGGCTATCGAGCTAATATCTTAGCAAATTATGTTTATCTATACGGATCGTTGCTTCTTCTCGTCTACACTGGCAAAATGGCTGTTACTCTTGCTTGTAAGTAACTATAAATTATACCTTGATTTAAATTAATATATTCAAAAATATGTCCATGCTTATTTTTTTATGAGTGACTAATAATAATATATTGATGTAAGCATTGTAAATGCTTAATATATTTTATCATGATTTTACAATAAAAATAATGATAAATATGTAATTTACGTTCCTCGTCCTACTTATTATTTTCGATCCTGATAAATTAAATAATTTGTAATATTGGATAAAGAAGAAGAACGTGTAATTTATCAAAACACATGATATATTAACTGTGTTAGCCGTATTAATCATCGCAATAACGGATCCTATTAGTCATATTGTGGTGTGATATAATATTGTGGTGCGTCATTAAAGCAATTAGTATTTCCGACGCGTTTAGATCTGTTAGTTTTCAAAAGTATTATAAACTCGATGATAACATTGAATTATCTATTAATATGGTGTTTAATTTATGGATTTCTATTCAGTTAGTAAACGCGTCGCAAAATACATCATATACTAGAATTCATAACTAGGGTTGTTCCAAAATTCACTGCCAATGCTGAAAATGTATAGTATACATAACGTAAACTGCAGATTTTCAGCGCTGGCAGTGAATTTTGGAATACAGCCTAGATTGTATTTTTCATTCAATTTTTCAATTTTTTCAACTTCATTTGATTGTTTTTAATTTCTCATAATTTAACTTTATTTAATATTTACATTACAACCGCGTAATCCATTACACGCTTCAATTGATCTTTATCAATTTTTGCAGGATTATCATGACGAGATTTCACTTAATAAATATGTTTATTTAAATTGAATATATCGACGAATATATTAATTGTCGTGTCACGTTCGTGAATTCTATCAGAGGAAATATTTAACTGCGAGTATCAATATGCTACAATTGCTGTAATTTTTATTTTCTAAAGCGTGCAACAACTTGACTTGATCGAACGAAAACTAGTTTTTTGTGTTACTTTTGCAACGCCGTGCATGCTAGATCGAATAATATTAAAGGCCAGATTTCACCTGTTTTTTTCATTACTTCAATATCATTTTATTATTTGCAATCTGCCATAATAGAAACAGATTTCACTTCGGATTTATTCGATTTCCAAAATTTTATATATGTATATACACCTAGAGAATATAATTATATATATATATATATATATATATATATATAT
>JAANIC010004197.1:660265-683653 GCA_017607545.1 Acromyrmex charruanus
CTATTTAAAAATTAAATTTATTTACATTTGTAATTTATTATACATATTAATTAATGTATATATTTTTTATATTTGTTTAAAATTGTTTAAAATTTATATAATACATCTTATTTTTGCAATTAATTTTATCCGGTACAAATCTTGCAATTATTGCATACGTAAAACTATTACAGTATATGTAATACATAAAACGTAACACTAATTGTATATGTATAGGTATATTAACATGTTATATAATTGCAAGAAAACATGAGAGAAATTAATAAAACTAAATCTATACAGGGTGTCCCATTTTAAATAATGCATTAAGATTTCTCGAAAACTATGGTAGATACGGAAAAATGTTTCAAACAAAAGTTGTACGGTTTGGAAGGAAACATAAGAAGGTACCATTGATTTGACTTTGGGTGGCATCGCCAAGATCAGATCAAGATCACATCGATTTTTGTAAATGGAACACCCCTTTTTTATGGCAGAATCTACTAGCTAGTAGAGCTTTTCAAAATTATAAGAAAATATTTTTTATTAAATACTTTTTGAGTTAGAAAATTTGAAAGTTACAGTATCACTAACATTAGCATTACTCAAGGTGTCCGACTAACGGCTAAAACCTCTTGAATGCTGTTCAAAACATGTCCTGGATGTCGTTTACTAAAATCAAAGCCAATGGAGATTGTACTTCTTATTTTCATTTTTACGTAAAAATAAATTTTTAGTGCAAAAATGAAAATAAGAGGAATAATCTCCAATGATCTTGATTCGACAAATGTTATCCAAGACATGACCCCGATCTTGACTTTAGCGACGTCATTCAAGATCAATGGTACCTTCTTATGTCCTCCTCCGAATCATACAACTTTTGTTTGAAATATTTTTTCGTATCTACCACGTACAGTTTTCGAGAAATCTTAATGCATTATTTCAAATGGGACACCCTGTATATATATATATATATATATATATATATATATATAATTTGTAAAAAAGCAATTTAAATTAGTTACAAAGATTATAAACGTTTTCATTTTCTTGGCAAATCTCTATGTAAATTCATAAAGCTTAATGCTGGATGCGTGTAAATGTAAATATGTAATGTATTGCAGTATATTTTCTACGTATATTCTTTTCTATGTATATTACCTACAAATAATTAAAGAAGAACATTTACTTTGTAGAAATTGAGAAAAAAATTCTACATGATGTAACAGGGCACTTTGAAACAAAAAAAATCACGATAATTATTGGTCCTTCTGGCGCGGGAAAATCCACTCTGCTAAAAATCATATCGGGCAAACGATTAAATAACGTTAAGGGTACCATCACTGTAAATGGTGAACGAAATAGAGGAATGTTTAAACAGATATGCTATGTGCCGCAACAATACGATTTATTACCGTTCCTCACAACGAGAGAAACTCTTTATATAGCGGCACGATTGAAACTCAATAATCAGAGCAAACAAGCGATTCGATTTGTTGTAAGTAAAATATAAATATACGATAAATATTATTAAATATATATAATTGTATAAATATACATTAATTGTATATAAATATACAGGGTGTCCCACAATAACCGCCAAATATTTTTTGTGTGTTGATAAAGCGGACTAAATTGAGTCGAACAATCCTCAACCATTTTGCAATTTTCACAATAGTTAACAAGATATTAATTATTAAAAATTGCCAAATATTGATCTCCAATAATTTTTTACTCAAATACTATCAACTTGGCAAAAAGACAGCAAGAGATAAATATTATTTATTTTCTTCTCATAGAGCTCTAAGAATTTTTTAAGAATTTTTTATAAAAATTTTTAGTACCGCATTTTCTTATTGGCAATTATTTTTACTAACATGAGAAAATACGGTACTAAAAAATTCTGAAAAAATTCTCAAAATTTTATGAGAAGAAACTAAACAAT
The DNA here is from genome assembly GCA_017607545.1 of Acromyrmex charruanus. Taxonomy (NCBI): domain Eukaryota; kingdom Metazoa; phylum Arthropoda; class Insecta; order Hymenoptera; family Formicidae; genus Acromyrmex; species Acromyrmex charruanus. The sequence continues at coordinate 662,190 of JAANIC010004197.1, forward strand.
TTTTATCTTTTGCTGTTTTTCTGTAAAGTTGATAGTATTTGAGTAAAAAAATTATTAAAGATTAATATTCGGCGATTATTATTAATTACTAACTTGTTAACTATTGTAAAAATTGCAAAATAATAGACTTTTCGCGTCAGTTTAGCCCGCTCTACCAGCACATGAAATATTTGGCGGTTATTCTGGAACACTATAATATATAATTGTATATAAATATATATATACAATTATTATAAATGTTTATATATGTATATTGTTGATATTCCACCATATTTTATAGTATACTTTATAGCTTGCTATGCAAGTAAATTTATGTAAATTGATGCATCGCCAACATCAGATATTATTTCTGTTAGGTGAACGACATTGCAAAGAATCTCGGCTTATCATCTTGTCTAAACACATTGGCGAATAAATTAAGCGGTGGCGAACAGAAGAGACTCTCCATCGGCGTAGAAATGCTCACCAAGCCATCTATTCTCTTATTAGACGAACCAACAAGCGGTCTCGACAGTGTGACTTCTAATCAAGTATAGTACAGATTATTAATATTCAACTACATAAATAATGATTATTTTACAAGTTATACGATATTAACTGATATAAATTGATATTTATTTTTTCATTATATTTTTACTAATAATTTTATACAAATGCAACACTTCAGTAATATTGCAGCTATATTGCTAAATAGATGAAATGTTATAACGTTTCGTTTTGCAATACATTAAGTTTTAATGAGCTTTCAATGTACTATTTGCATTTATTAGCTTATTAGCATGCTACATGATGTGGCGAGAGCAAATTGCACTGTAGTTTGCTCGATACATCAGCCCAGTAGTCAGATGATTTCGCTCTTCGATAACATTATGGTACTCAACCGAGGCAGATGTATGTACTGCGGTCCCAAGAGTGAGATCTTAAACACGTACAGCATTGCTGGATTCACGTGTCCCAACTTTTATAATATAGCCGAATATGGTAATGTTTATTTTACATATTCAACTTGATAAAAGAATTGCGAGAAGACAGAAAGATTAGAAAAAGAGCACATTGAGAATAAAACTGTACGCATTTTTCTTATACCTATATTTTTTAATTTTATGACTAGTTTGTTTTTATTAATTTTGCAATAATTTTTTGAAAAGATACATTCTATAGTTAATTTTAAAAAACATATATAACAAATTATTATCAAAAGCTGTCCAATTTTTTTATTTTGTACTTTAGTTTAGAAATTAAAATGCTTTAAAGACATCATAAGATTTGTTCACGCTGTTTAAGAGAAAACGACAATTCTGAGTGCAAAAAGTGCAAGTAACGCGATTAAGCCTGTAATTAACTCTAGCTATAGGCGCTCTTTTTTCTTTGATATACACCTGTCCCTGGGTCTATATTCTGTAACTGCTTTATATGCCTACTGACAGTTATCAGTATAGTTGCGCAGATATTTTACATGGTGAAAAAGCTGTGCAACGACACCGATAACTATCGGTAGGCGTGTAAAGACAGTTACGGAATCGCGCCTCTAGGACCCCATCCATATTTGTTATCATGACTTGCGTAAAAATGGACATATTTCAATTCATTTTCTTTTCAATCGATTAAGAGAATTGAATAAGGAACAATAGTCCATAATGTGTAAAAGTCAATAGAATTAAGGAGTTTTGAGATATATAGGTTCAAAAAAAAAAAAGAAAAATTCAAAAACACGAAAAAATCTCGATTTAGTAAATTGCTGGGATTTCTGGGACTCTAGTGTGTATAGTTAGTGTAAAAAAAATAAAGAACTATTGGTATTGATTCTTCTCATTGCAGTGCTTGAAGTAATAACCGAACAGAGGGGTGGAGATTTAGAGAATCTATACGAGATCTGTCGTGATGAATACGAAAAGTTCAAATCATGCAGCAAACGTAACAAAAATGGTAAATATATATTGTATATTTTATTATTTAAACTTTTATTCTTAATTATCTCGGTTATTTTGTCAATTCATATGATAATCTACTAATAATTTATTAATAATTTCATTAATTAATAATTGCATTTCTAATTTAAACAATAATCTTTTATTTTACTTGACGATGATTATTAAATAATGAAAACGTTGATATTTTATTTATCGAATATTTATATTACATCCTCCACATAAATATAAATCTTAACACAAATGCAGATTCTTTGATATATGAGATCAGGCAATGAGTGCATTGCGTATAGTGAGCTCTATACATACTGGAGTGAGCCTTCTCTATGCTCGGTGGTGGAGGGCGAGAGTAATAACCATGCGTGTTGGGTAGAATCCCTATACCAGAGTTTGGTCCTTAGAAAGTACATATATGAGAAGGGCCATAAGTGACTGTCGATCAGTGATGAGAATTTGGCAACGCAGAGAATTAGCCCCTCCACCAATTGACGTCGCGTTCGGCTGATAGAGAGCGGCGTCAATTGGTGAAGCAAAAGTGGAGTGGTTGATTCTCTGCGTTGCGCGGAGTCAAATTCCCATCACTGCTGTCGATGGCTCCAACATCTATCTGTCCTTATCTGAATGCTTCACCGTAATGCGCATATGTCGATTATTATTATGTAAGATTAAGAGTATTGTACATACTCTTACCTTAGAATATACACATTTAAAGCTCACATATGAATCACAGCAAACAAGCTTTCAGACAAGGACAGATAGATATTGGAGATACTTTTATTACATTGATTAGATATGGTATGGCTCTTCCAGTATGTATGTCTAAGGCCTGGCCAGTGAAGCTTAGTGAAGAATTAAATGACGTCTATCACGTGATTTGTCACAGATAATTAAGGCAATATAATATGAGTATTCGCATTCGCCATTTTTAGTCCTTTTCTCACTCTCTTGCTCTTTTCCTCAATCCCTTGCTCTCGCTCTCTTCACTCCATCGCTAAACTAAGAAAATTGAAAATTAGATATATATATATATAAATAATCTTCAATATATATAGGTGAATCAGTGTCTCGGGTGAGCGTCGTTGAACTAACTTTTTACTCTATGAGAAAATTATCGACTTCATATCTATTAAATTATAACGTGCATGTAGTCGAAAATTTTCTCATAAGGTAAAAAGCTGGTTCAACGATTCTGGTTCACTTTGCACATTGCAGGGAAAAGCTCTTCTCAAAATCACAGGCGATATCTCCAGTATGTATAAAACTCACTGATTGCATATGACATCTATCGCATCTTCTACAGGAATATAAATCTTAACAGAATACAGATTTTTTGATATATGAGATTAGGCAATGAATGCATATAACATAAAATTAATATTATTCGAAAACTATAAATAAAAAAAACTAAAAATAAAAAAAAACAAAATAATTCATATAAATATGTGAAGAACAATAATTCTTAATAATTAATTAATTTTTTATACATAGAATTAGATTCACCAAATAATTTCAAGCAGAAATTTGAAATGCAAAACGATACAAGTATAAATAGCACAATACAAAAAAAGTCCACATGGCAACAACAAAAGATATTATTTTTACGAGCTTTAATCTGCATAAAACGAGATAGTGTGAGTACAAATTTTCGAAAGTAATAGGCAAACAGTTCGCTTGTCAAAATTAAAAAATGTTATTGTTTTAATTAATCTTTCAGGTTTTGACAAAACTAAGATTGGCAGTGCACGTTGTAATGGCGTTATTATTAGGAGCATTGTTCTATAATTTTGGTAATGATGCAGGAAAAATATACAGTAACATCTCCTGCTTATTTTTTTATCCTTTTTTTTTATTCTTCGCAAATCTCATACCATTTATTCAGATATGTAAGTAAAATACATCTTTTACATATATAAATCTAATACACAATTTATGTAATTATGTCAACAAATAACTGAATTATACATTACTATCTATAATCTTTCTGATAATTTTCTGATAAGAAATCGATAAGGTCTCTTTGACAATATTCTTAATTTATCTCGTTTAAAATTATGATAAATACGTAAATATTTTGTGAGTTTATAAATAATTATTGGCCATTTCCCCATTTCAATTTTTGAGATAAATTTTTTAAAAGAACTTAAAATTTTCTTTGATATGTTTATCTTTCGATGCATTTTTGAAAATTCAAAACGGACACAAAATGACAACTCGAATGAAAAAAGACATTGGAAAAATTAATGATTTTGTGAATAATGTGATGTAGAGGTTTGATCCGTGTGTACGTGCCGTGCCGTGTGTTGATTTTATAACTTCGATTGCTAATAATTATCGTTAGAACTTTTGAGGAGCTAAAAAGTATAAAGACACTCGCGTTAATGTAAAAACAATCATCAAATATTAACAAGGTCAATGATCGAGTCAAAAACGGTTGACACAAATTTAAATAATTATTAACAAAAATAAATCATCATACAAAAATATATTGAATATAAAAAGAATTAAATATGAAAATTGAATATAAGTATCGACTTGAATAGCTCTTGAACTATCCAGAATTGCCAATAGAACTGACAGAATTGCCAAGAATTTTTCACTCCTTAGATGTCAAGAATTTGTCATATAAAAATTGTTCTCATTATACACATATGTACTCTGTTCTTGTTTCTACACGGAAAAAACACTATGGTTATACCATAATAGGAAATAATTTTTGCTCGTTAATACATTTGATTGTGATAACCATAAAATGGACGTGAGCAGTCATAACTTGTTAGTGCAAAGCGTATTCCTTTTTGTGTTAAGTAGAACGTTCTATCTTTATAGACAGAGGTCTATGCCTCGTTGTGACTATACACGAAGATAGTGGATGTATACAATGAATGTCGTAGTTTGTGCTAAAATGTGGTTCTTTCTAATGCTCTTTTGTACAATATTACACATTACACGGTAACTCACGCAACTGATTCTATTTGACTGATTTTATTTGATGTTCAACCGAATCGACTGATATGCATTCTTCCGTGCTTAGTATTATAGACGTGACGGGGCTTTCATTCCTTTTTGTGCTTAATTTATGAATCCCTTTACCTTTCAGAGGTATTTGATTTACACGAGTCCCTTCTGCCTCTTACGTTGGAATGCTTGATTTACGTGAATTTCCTTTTACCTTTCACGTAAGGGGTGCTTAATTTATGTGAGATCCTTGTTTTTCACATTTGAAGTGCTTGTGCACGTTATTGATATCATTTTTTTCCAATGTCTTTTTTCATTTCAGTTGTAATTTTAGATTCACCATTTTGAATTTTCAAAAACGCCATACATAAAAAAATATACATTTTATTTTGTACACACACACACACACACACACACACACACACACACACACATTTAATTTATATATCTGATTATAGTTCCTACGGAAGCGGCAATATTCTTACAAGAACATTTAAATAATTGGTACTCTTTAAAAGCTTATTATAGCGTAAAAGTATTAACCGATTTCCCGATTCAAGTATGTTTATCAATGCAGCGTTATAGTTTTATAATTACTAATTAAAAAAAGTATAAAATAAATAATAAAATATATATATATATATATATATATAACTTCTTTTAAAAATAAAGTTTGGACTAAATATAAATGTAACTAAATATGTTGCTATTTGGTTCTTGTAAGTTAAAAAGTTAAAGATTGATCAAATTTTATAGATACTTTCCGCTTCGTGTTTCCTGTTTATATCTTATTATATGACAGGACAACCAATGGAATATGAAAGAATTTTAAAGGTATGGGGCATTTGCCTGTTAATTACGATACTTGGACAAACGAGTGGGATATTTGGAGGCGTGGTTTTTGGTACTGAGGTATTTTACTGATGTATTTTTTTTTATATTTAATATTTACACTGTTAAAAAAGTTACAAGGAAAAAACTACATACGAAAGAAATAATCGCGGTTGGCCGGTTGTCATGGTCAAAAGCCACCTATCAATACATTTTTTGGTTATAAGAACTACTGAGTACTGAGAACTACGATTGTGATAACCGTATTTTTTCCGTGTAATAATTTAATATTACACATATTATTAATATAACATTATATTGGAAAATATTACAGACAATATTATTGCTATTATCAAATAATTATTTGTAATAGCAATAAGAATCTTATTAGACCGTATATGTGAGAAGATAATCAATAGAAAATAAATAGGAATTAAAGATCCATAACGATTTTTAATGCCTAAATAATTCAATGTGAATTTTGGAGGGATTATTAATATTTCAGATTGATTGCGTTGAAAGTCCGACAACCATATCGGCACGCAATTATCATTTCTGAAATTAATTCATTTATATGAATATATATTAGTTCAATATCTCAACATTCAGACCGTAGTAGCCCTTTGTATTTAAAGTAATGTTATTTAACATAAACGGTCTTATTTTTAATCTTATTGTCAATGTGAATTTGTATACTATATACAGGATGTCTGGAATTTAAATGTCTAAACTTCGAGATCGAGTAGACTAGAGAATCGATAAATTAAGAAAAAAATCTTCTGTAGAGATATGCTCATTTTTGCTTTGTTTTGAAAACAAAATCGCAAAAAAGAAAACGCAGTTGTTTTGTTCTTGCACTGCCTCTGAAGTATTATTACATTGCTAAAATCGTACACGAAAACAATAATAATAATTCCGTTTTCAGGTGAAAACTTTTTTGTTTATTTACATTTCTGCTTTTTTCCTATAAATTCCGTATAAATTTCCTATAAATTACTTACTCGTCAGAAGTTATCGAGTAAATTACTTCTATCACAACATGCCGCGTACATATTCTAACGTTGAATATGCTGACATGGTTTTCGTGTATGGTTTCTGCGACGATAATGCTCTTCTTCTCTCTACGGAGACGGTGCGAGAGTATGTACGCCGATTTCCAAACAGAAGAGTGCAGGATTGGCGAATCATTACAATGACTTTTAATAGGCCGCAAGAGACCGGCTCATTTTCAATTCATCAAGATCCGTTAGGAGCAAATATGTAAGTAGAAGATCATGTCCTGCATCACTTTGATAACAATCCTGAAGCTGGCGTCCGAAGAGCGTCAGCTGCATTACAATTGCCACGGCACAGAATCTGCCAAACTTTGTGAAATGATAATCGCCATCCGTTTATACCATATTCAAAAAGTGCAGAATTTATTATCTCAGGATTATTTCAAGAGATTGAATTTTAGCAGTTGGTTTCTTGAGCAATCTAACAATGATAATTCATTTACATTAAAAATAATTTGGATGGACGAAGCTACATTTACAAGAGAAGAAATTATTAATCAAAGAAATTATCACGTATAGGCTCATGAAAATCCTAGCTGTTAGGGAAAGTAGATTCCAACATGAATTTGCTGTTAATGTTTGGGTCGGAATTTGGAACGACTCTCTAGTGGGACCATTTTTTTTTACCCGACAGCTTAAATGCAGCCGGATATACTGATTGTGAGTTTTTGGAGACTGATTTCTTTGATTATTTAGACATCCATGAAGACATCCATGAAGATATCTACCTACAGCAACGAATTGAAATCTAGTTTCAACTCGATGGATGTCCACCTAATTATGACACAACTACTCAAGCTTAGCTAGACAGACATTATCCACGACGGTGGATTAAATGTGGAGGAGTAGTACTTTGGCCACCCCGATCACCTGATTTGACATCACTGGACTTCTTTGTGTGGAGGGTCTTGAAGTTGGAAGTTTATTTGTCAGTTAACTCAAGAACAATTAAGAAATCAAATCGAGACTGCAGTGCACCAAATATCGTCAGTGTTTGGCTGCAACACGAGCTGTCCATATTAGATGTAATGCTTGCATTGCTGCAAAAGGCCAACATTTTGAACAATATCTACATTAAGTATTATAAGTAAATAAATATAGCGTGAATAAGTAATAAAAAAGTACAAAAATGAAAACTACTACTTTTATCTTTTTTGCGATTTTTTTTCCAAAACAAAGTAAAAACGAATATATCTCTATAGGATCTTTTTTTTTTTTAATTTATCGATTCTCTACACGCTCCCGAAGTTTAGACATTTAAATTCCGGACACCCTGTACATACATATATGTATATCATATTTGACAGTCATTTTGAACTGCACGTCGAAATTTTATCGAACTTGTAGAAAAGTGGTCATTTATCATTTGTAAAAATTTCCGAGAAAAAGAATCGATGTACTGGGTGTACATGGGCTCGTATTCGTGTGTGTTACAACGCCTCGCCACGATAAATGGCTGAACTTATAGGCGTGGAAAAGTGACATTTTGACGACGAAATTTGTGTTGCATGCCATCGTTGTTATTTGCTTAATTGTGAAAATGTGACTTATATCATACTTATCAAAGTCGTAATTATCGACAAAAATTAAAGTTATCTTGGTATTTTATGTGTAGAAGCGTATTTTTCACTTGTTTCAACAGTTGTCAGACCGTGTGTTTCTGCCCGAGTATAGGCTCACTTTACGTGCCTTTTACGACCATTTATTGACTGTCAAGGGAGGAAAGGATAGTTTTCATCGATTTTTACATGGTTTAAATGTTTTAAAGCGATCTCGTCATTTAAATTTATCCAAATTGTTTTTACTTACAAATGGCACGTAACATAAATTAATGTGTGTCATTCCTCGCTTCTGACATCACTATTCTAACATAATTGACTCAGGAACCTTAAAAACGCAGCTAAATTACTGAAATAACATCACAATTAAATTTTGATGCTCAACAGACATTTATTAAAACATTAATAGCAATAAGTTATAAATTATTATATGACTGATTTGATAATCAATTTTTCAGTTAATTTATTTTTTTTTTTTAGCTTGTACCATACAAATTACAATTTGTTTGTTATTAAATATAAGAAGATTAAGTACAGTTTTTTAAATTGCAGTTAGGTATGTTTTTAATACCGATATGCAGTATACCATTATTGCTGTTCTCTGGATTTTTCTTGAAATTAAATGAAATGCCGACATATCTGCAGTCAATAAGCTTTTCAAGTTTTTTCAGGTAGAGACAATTTAACATATGCCAACTGTTAATTAAAAACTTTTCGCATTTATATTTGTTATTATTAGGACCTTGAATAAGTTCTCGCTGTTTCTTCAAAGATGGCAGTAGTAGTACTCCGTGCATGGAATTTCGAATGGTAACGCACATGCAAGGAAGTACTGTATCTAACTTCACATTTCAGTGTGTGATAGTTCACTTTAGTGTAAACAAAGTAATTTTTTATTAGTTCTGAAAATGTCTATTTTTGTGTATTTGCGGGGAATTTTATTACACTACTTTATTCAAAAGAAATCTGCAGCTGAAGCGCATAGAATTCTTGTTCAGACTTATGGTGACAATGCTCTGTCGGATACGACATGCAGAGACTGGTTTCGACGCTTCAAAAATAATGATTTTGAACTTGAGGATAAAGAACGTTCTGGCGCACCGAAAAAATTTGAAGACAAAGAATTAGAGCAATTACTCGATGAAGACCCATCTCAGACGCTATCAGAACTTGGAAAAATATTACAAGTTGATGAGTCAACTGTTTCAAAACGTTTAAAAGGGTTAGGAATGATCCAAAAGCAAGGACATTGGGTGCCGTATGAATTGAAGCCGAGAGACGTCGAATGACGTTTTGGCACGTGAACTACTGCTTCAACGGCAGAAAAGAAAAGGTTTTTTGCACCGTATCGTGACTGGCGATGAAAAGTGGATACACTACGATAATCCAAAGCGTAGAAAATCGTGGGGTAAGCCCGGCCATGCATCCACATCGTCCGCAAAACCAAATATCCATGGCTCGAAGCTTCTTCTCTGTATTTGGTGGGATCAGCAGAGTGTAATTTATTATGAACTGCTTAAACCGAACGAGACTATCACGGGGGATCGCTATCGACTTCAATTGATGCGTTTGAGTCGAGCCTTAAAAGAAAAACGGCCGCTATACGCGCAAAGACATGACAAAGTGATTTTGTTACATGACAACGCTCGGCCTCATGTTGCAAAACCAGTAAAAACCTACCTGGAAACGCTTAAATGGGAAGTTCTACCCCACCCGCCGTATTCACCTGACATAGCTCCTTCCGATTTTCACCTATTCCGTTCGATGGCACATGGCCTAGCTGACCGGCGCTTTCATTCTTACGAAGAAGCTCAAAAATGGATCGATTCTTGGATAGCCTCAAAAGACATGTCGTTTTTCCGACGCGGGATTCATGTACTGCCAGAAAGATGGGAGAAAGTGGTCTCTAGTGATGGGCAATACTTTAAATAAAATGTTTGTTTTCCTTATATTTTAAATACAAGTTTCTATTTTGTAAAAAAACAGCGAGAACTTATTCAAGTCCTAATATTTGGATATAATTTTTTTCGTATGAATTATTTTTTAATTTATCAAAAATTATTTCTGCTCTTGTGTAGAGACATGCTTTTATTTTATTTCCAATTTATTACATTTTTTTCAGTAAATTTGAAAAGCATAAAATTTTATTGTAGATTTGCATATGAAGGAATAATGCAGGCGATCTATCTTGACCGACCAAAACTGCCATGCTCTGAAGCCTATTGTCATTTGCGTTCTTCAAACAAAATTCTTTCATTAATGGGTATGCCAACAGTGCCATTTTACCTAACTCTGATAATACTTGGTTCTTGGATACTTTGTTTACACATGATCGTCTATGCAACACTTCTATGGAAAATTTATTATGCAAAAAAGTAATGTATTTAAAGTAATTAATTTTTATCTCAAATGAAAAAATATTCTTAAAATATTTTAAAGAAAAAATTACTATTAAATAAATTGAGAAAAAAAATACCGACTTTTTTCTGCTCATCATCCCTAACACCATTTATTGAAATATCATACAATAATATCATATATTATTAGAATTTTATAATGCAATTGACTCACTTTGAGGGAATACTCTTAAAATTGTAAAGACATAAAAAAATTTTTTAAATTAATTTTTTAATGTCCTAGAAACTAAAAATCCATCTTCAATAAAACGCTAGCATTAATATTATAGAAGAGAAGTTTGTTTTTAACTGTTTGTGTAATTCTGCAAATATATGAATATTATTCTTAAATATATACTTATATGTGTGTATTAATATGTGATATTAATATGTGTATTTTGTATAAAATTTTACTTTGTTTTTTGTTATTTTTTTGTTTTTATTTTTAAAAAATTGGTTAGTTGAAGAGCGCGTAACTGAGAAGAAGTATATTTGAACCGAAATATTTCCAAAATTTATATAATTGTGTCCCATTTTTAATGCACTTTAATGAAATCGTGTTTCATTTTTAATGAGAGAAAAATATGATAATTGTTTTTCTGATTTTTCTTTAAGTTTTGCTTCGATTTCTGGGCTGAAATTCATTGCTTGATCAAATATCTTGCGTATCATTTTATTGATAATTGCACGGAAGATTGAAAATTTTAAAACGTAACGCAATAAAAATCTGAAATAATTGAAAAAATTAATACTATAGAAAAATATACGTAATTTGTAGTAATTGTATGATACGATGTATATTTAATATTCTGCTATTTAGAACTATTAACTAATTAACTACGTTAATAAATTAAGTTTATTTACAGGCTCACCTCCAGCTTTTATAAATAAGCTATTCCGTGTAATTCATTGACGTATATAAATGCGTCATGTTTATATTTAACATATCCATTGCTAATAATGCCACCACCTTATAAGGTACATAGATCCAAGGAATATAGTAATTCAGTGGTTCGATGAAACATCTCGTCATGTGCTCCCATTCGGGTGTAACATCCTTAAAATTAGGTACTATCCAATATTGATAAAAATCTCGAGTGCGTTGCTTTATTTCATCAAGACTGCCACGACAGAAGTTGTGCCTAAAGAGAAATTATAAAATATGCAAATTTTAAAGAGTACCTAAAATATTATAATTTTTATTATTGCTAAGTATATATATATATACTCATTCTCTATCCCGAGATAATGTCCTTAACATCTCCACATATGACAAAAGGCTTCCATATCTTCATTAGTTGCATTATGCACTCCGATCTTTTCTGGACAGAGCAAAATTAAACTTATAAAACTGCATTGTGTACTTGCCATTTCTGCGTTATTTATGCCTTTCGGTTTGTATGGCGACTTGTACATTATGATATAAGGACGTTGTCCGTGTTGTTCAAGCGGACATGCGGCGAAATCTTTTAGAAAAAGTTTGCGATCTGGGCACCACGGCTCCGCGATTTTGGATTCGTTATTGATTTGCTCGTTATCGAGCTTGTGCAATTTTTCTTGAATCATTAAATGCATTCTGCGCACAAATTGCATGTCTTTATAAGCTGGCGTTCCTTCAATCCAAGGCTCTCCGTTGTACCAATTAAAGAATCGTTGTATGGTCGAGGAATATCTTATGGAAATTAATTATAATCAATTAAAAAAGTATACATTAATTGATAATATCATATCATTAAAATTAGCGTATATGATAATAAAGTTTAAAATGAACACGGGATAAATATTAAATAGTTTAAAAAACTAGCAGATAATTTCGTGAAAAATTGGTTTACAATTAGCAGTCAATTTTGCTGTTCAATTTAGCAAATCTTGTCTCTCTATATAAATCAAAGTATATGTATCCAGTAACAATTCAGATTTAATTGCAAAGTACTAAATTAAAAAAAGTACCTTTTAAATCCTAAATATGGCGTATGAGAACGCTTTGATATGATTATTGGTTTTAAACCCTCCTCAAAAGAATACACGTGCATAATACCTAGTATTTTGGCAAAGATAAGTGAAGCGTAATTTTCACGCACAAATTTCTGTCCCCTGCGATATTTATCTATGTCCAACCATTCTGGTATTTCCATCTGTGATCGACTGTAATTTCCTGGGCTAAAATAAGCTGGAATGAAGTCCAACAATGACTTTGGAACGTTTGGAAAGAATGTAGTGATGTTCTCATTTATCCACACACATTGCTTCTGTACAGTCCAGGTGTCGAAGTCGTTTGGAAATAATTTTCGATCGAACATGCTCTTCAACATCATTACGTATCTACATTCATTTGAACTTTTCATACTTATAAAATCTTTCATATTCGTAAACATGCTGTTAAAAACCGTTATATTTCATAGAAAGATTCGTTATATGCAAACGAAAGACTGATACTGAGCCATTGATGATCTTCGGAATTGAATAAATCGGAATGCAATGCACTTCTATTTGCCCTCGAATCGGGCAAATAGAACAAAAAGATGATGTAATTAAAATTGAAATAATGAGGTGCTCCTTCAAGCACTGGGCGATATTTCTGCGCGTCCAGACAAATGAAGCAACTGTGATGCAATTGCACAATCGAACGGTCATGCTTTTCAAAAATATAATCGAAATGACCAGATATAAGATGAAACGTCCGATTCGCTCGAGTGGTCTCACAAAACTCTTCTGATTATCAGTAAAAAAAGTAATTCAACGTTGATTTAATTCACTGTTGACGAGTCTCCGAAAACTGTGAGGCAACCAGTTCCTGAGAGGATCCGCGCATGCTGAACCTATAGAATTAAGTGGGGAATCGGCACGCGCGCAGCAAATCGGCAACTCGGCCCTTCCCCAGTCGCGCAGAGAGGGCGCTACAATGCCGAATCGGGCCGACCATGCCGAGTCCATCGAGCGATAGCGCAACAAATACTGATGCTTGAAAAGCAAAATCCAAATTACTGTCAGTATTCTACGCTAATCAATCCATCAATATTAAATATTATAATCACTAAACTACCGATATATATGCAAAATACTTAAATGAATATTTTGCATAAAATTCATATTTTGCATAAAATGCATATTTTGCATAAATTGCATATTTGCATAAATCGAGCATGTTATTTACATAAAATAATATTTTGCATAAACTTTATCAATTTTATAAATTTTATCAATTTTCTTGAATTTTCTAATCGGTAAACTATGTGAGGAACTTACTAAACCTCATCTACTTTTGTCTCAAGTCCTAGAGAGAATTAATCATATCACTATTGCTCGCTTTGTAAATTAAAATATAAAAATTTTGTGGCCAAGAGAATCCCACAAGTTTTATTACTTGTAACAGATACAGCTGCATATATGTTAAAAGCTGGAAGAGGTCTTAAAATCTTCTATCCAAACATTATACACCTAACATGCTTGGTGCATGGATTCAACAGAGTGGCTGAAGAAGTTCGCCTTCATTTTTCTCTTACTACTGTAACATCTCTCTTACTACTGTAACATCTTCAGTAAAAAAATTCTGAAAGCTCCACTTCGTATAGAAGAATATCGAGCAAAAAAGTTACTTTGTTAATTCTTGATAAAAATGACTTGCAGCGTATAACACAGAAAGAAAAAATTTTATATTAAAGAATTGTAAGAATATTGTAAGACCATGTACGGATTTTTAATTTAGAACGACATTTATATTATTGTAAGATTGCATTGAAAATTACTCGATTGGAGTCGAAACGTTTGTTTATTTTAATTGTTTTGTATTAATTTTGCTTATATAAACTAAAATTCTTTTATACGTTATTGGCTCTTTGCCCTTCTTTTATACTACCTTTTGTTATAAGTACAGAGCCTTTTTATTACTTTTAATGAACTAATGATATTAATCAAATTTTACAATAATTGCAAAACTGCTTTCTTTGCTGAATGCAGCAGCTAATGCCTAACCATGTCCTATCGTGTATTGATAAATTCAGAGAGATTACCTAATTGTATTAAATAAATAATCGTATTAAATAAATGAGCAATAAATGATAATAATTAAAATAGACTTTTAATTTTTTAAATACAAAAAATTAATAAATAACAAAGCTAATGAGAGCCATTGCGGATAATGAAGTACAACTAGAATTTTGTAGATTAAAAAAAACCTACAAAACTTGCGCTTCATTATCTGCACTAGCTCTCATTAGCCCTGTTATTTGTTAGTTATTGTATTTTAAATCAACAATATAAGAACTCGCAATTTGCGAGCAAGTTGCCCTCCCGAATATTCAGAATTTATCTTCATATATATCTTTCAAAAAATTAGATTGGTGTTACACACCAACACCCACTTCGTTCAGATCCTCGTCTTTTTTCTGGCCAATATTCTGGCTTAATATGCCAGAGATCGACAGCAAGGAGAAATATTCCTTTTTGCTGCCAACTAAAAGCGTAAAATTTTACGCTTTTGTATGATGCGCGAAACACGAACGCGTCGCGAAGGGGCCACCATATTAATCAAATTGATTAAATATTAATTATCAATAATAATAATTTTATTAACATTTACATGTGTGTGAATAAATTTATTCTTTATTCGCGTCTATTCGAAACTAAAAATATAAGTATATGACTAAAAATAAATCTAAATTAAAAAAATCTCTATGAGAAATGTTTTCAATATTTTAATTTTATAAATCTCAAATATTATGAAATTAAATCAAATTTCTTAATATAAATTTTACACAATATAAACAACAAAACTTCAAGTTAAATATAAATCGAAAATTACTAAATCGATTACTATCCCATAACCTTTAAGGCCCATGTACGTATCCTTAACGATTCGAACGATTCGTTGCTGAATCTCATCTCAAAACATGCAGAGAGATAAGAAATTTAGATAAATGATGTAAGATCCAAAAGGGAGATAATTTTCCCTTACCTTAATAAATATTGTATATTTTAAATTATTACAATCATTTTCTGTATAATTTATTATTTCAAAATTAAGTATTTTAAAAGATGCAAAATTCCGAACGCGATTTTTTAAAATAATTTAAAATAAAATTCTTTTATTTCTTGACACAATAAACCTATACTGAATCTTACATCACGTTACTATTTGACTGGTATAAAATCCAATTACTACCTATGGATAAATTATAAAAGTTTAGGCTAAAGTAGGTGCATTTAGTGCAATTTAGGTAAATTATAGTAACAATTAATAATCATAAAATATTTTTTATAAAAAAGCGAGATTAACAAATTATACGACAAATGCGCTACATTAAAATATTTGTTATTTCATTAGTAACAAGTATACAAATAATAAGTGTGAAGCAATACAAAGAATATCTTTGAAAACAGTATATTACATATATGTGTATGTATATTATTTTTCTCTGCACCAACTTAAATAAAATTTAATCCTGAATGAATATTTGAAAATAGGATAGATAGAAAGAATAATAAAACTATACTTATTGTACTGTAACAAACACTGTTCTATATTATAATATCTGTAGACAAAAAAAACAATTTCATTTACTCTAATTACTTTTTATATATTATACGTATGTTCTTTATATTTTTTAATTTACTGTATTTCATTTATTTAAAAAATACGAATACTTTATTAATTCTTGTTTTTACTTCCAAGTGCGTTAAGACGTAATAACAAGGTGTTTGATAATTCTGTTGACAACGCTCGTAGGTACAGCGGATTAAACTGAGTCGAAAAGTCTTGTATCATTTTGCAATTTTTGCAATAATTAACAAGATATTAATAATCGTTCAATATTGGTTTTCAATAAATTTTTACTCAAATATCATTAACTTTACAGAAAAACAACAAGAAACAAAAATTGTTAATTTTCTCCTTATAAAGTTTTAAAATTTTTTTCAGAATTTTTTAATATCGTATTTCCTCACATGTTGGTAAAAATATTTGCCAATGAAAAAATGCAATACTAAAAAGTTGATAAAAAATTCTGAAAAAAATCTTAGAGCTCTATGAGAAGAAAAACAATTTTTGCTGTTTTTTTGTAAAATCGATAGTATGATCAATAGATCATCGCAATAGTAACAAGATATTAATTATTAAATAGTGCCGAAATTGAAGATCAATATTCGCCACTATTTAATAATTAATATTTTTAATAATTATTTAATAATTAATATCTTGTTACTATTGCGATGATCTAGATTCTCTAAGATTTTTTTCAGAAATTTTTATCAATTTTTAGTATTGCATTTTTTCATTGGCAAGTATTTTTACCAACATGTGAGGAAATACGATATTAAAAAATTCTGAAAAAAATTTTAAAACTTTATAAGGAGAAAATTAACAATTTTTGTTTCTTGTTGTTTTTCTGTAAAGTTAATGATATTTGAGTAAAAATTTATTGAAAACCAATATTGAACGATTATTAATATCTTGTTAATTATTGCAAAAATTGCAAAATGATACAAGACTTTTCGACTCAGTTTAATCCGCTGTACCTACGAGCGTTGTCAACAGAATTATCAAACACCTTGTTATTACGTCTTAACGCACTTGGAAGTAAAAACAAGAATTAATAAAGTATTCGTATTTTTTAAATAAATGAAATACAGTAAATTAAAAAATATAAAGAACATACGTATAATATATAAAAAGTAATTAGAGTAAATGAAATTGTTTTTTTTGTCTACAGATATTATAATATAGAACAGTGTTTGTTACAGTACAATAAGTATAGTTTTATTATTCTTTCTATCTATCCTATTTTCAAATATTCATTCAGGATTAAATTTTATTTAAGTTGGTGCAGAGAAAAATAATATACATACACATATATGTAATATACTGTTTTCAAAGATATTCTTTGTATTGCTTCACACTTATTATTTGTATACTTGTTACTAATGAAATAACAAATATTTTAATGTAGCGCATTTGTCGTATAATTTGTTAATCTCGCTTTTTTATAAAAAATATTTTATGATTATTAATTGTTACTATAATTTACCTAAATTGCACTAAATGCACCTACTTTAGCCTAAACTTTTATAATTTATCCATAGGTAGTAATTGGATTTTATACCAGTCAAATAGTAACGTGATGTAAGATTCAGTATAGGTTTATTGTGTCAAGAAATAAAAGAATTTTATTTTAAATTATTTTAAAAAATCGCGTTCGGAATTTTGCATCTTTTAAAATACTTAATTTTGAAATAATAAATTATACAGAAAATGATTGTAATAATTTAAAATATACAATATTTATTAAGGTAAGGGAAAATTATCTCCCTTTTGGATCTTACATCATTTATCTAAATTTCTTATCTCTCTGCATGTTTTGAGATGAGATTCAGCAACGAATCGTTCGAATCGTTAAGGATACGTACATGGGCCTTAAAGGTTATGGGATAGTAATCGATTTAGTAATTTTCGATTTATATTTAACTTGAAGTTTTGTTGTTTATATTGTGTAAAATTTATATTAAGAAATTTGATTTAATTTCATAATATTTGAGATTTNATAATTGCAAAGAAAAGATTAAAAATTAAATAAAATTTTAAATTAATCTAAAATTTTATTTAATTCAACAACCCAATTATCAAATATGAAAATAAAATTATATATAATTTTAAATTTCATTGAATTTTCAGTTCCTCTGAAATTAAACTTAATATCTTATAAAATTCTATACATATGCAAAGTATGTATACGCATTATTATTGTAATTAATTTTATCATAAATAAATGTATGTATAATAATATTACATACGTAATATAAAATTTATGTGAACTATGTCCAGGTAAATGCCATCATGTTTATTTTTGTAATTTCCGCAATAATTACTAATTTAAATTATACATTTATTGGAATGTTTATATATTCATATTAAATGTATCTATTCCAGATAGCATTTATCTTGTCGTAGTAAATCAAATTTATTGTTGCTTTATTTATGTAAATTATACGAAATCGACGAACCATATGATAACAAAAATTGTTTATTAATTTAACGAATTTGATAGATGTTTAAAAATTTTTTTTAATTTGGATTTTATTGTAAATATGAAAAAGAAATTATTAATTTTAAGTGACTTTTAATTAAAAAAATTTTGTTTAAAATAATCGTCAATTTTTCGTCTATTTAATTTATTAAATAAGTCAGTAAAGATTCGAGCTTTGACTGAGATAATATAGGTTAAATATTAACTTCTTATTTGTTTTTTACATTTATATTTTTAACATTAAAAAATTAATAATATTAATGATTAATTTATTATGTACGAAAGCCTCATCGCTGTCCCTCGCATCAAGTGGATGCTATGTTGATGCAGTGAATGCGTGATTTGTACCGATAGAAGTCGAAATTATTTTTATACAATATCATATGAAGACTTATCCCCTATTTCCTCGTCGCTTTCTGTAAAGTCCATTCGCAAAGTCTAGTTTGGTATCTTGTTGGAAATTCTTGTACAGGATCGGAATTAATCCCGAGTTTTCTCGTCTTGCACTGGAAGTAATAATTTTGTCAATGAGTCAGACAATTATGTGCTATATATTTTAAAATCAAGTTACGAAATTAATTTAGTAGTATACTTTAACATACAATTTTCGTCGCTTTTTTTGTTTTATTAAATGTTCTCCCACTAGTAATAATAATGTTAGTAATAGTACTATATCTTAATAACAATATTTTAATAACGAATTTAATATTATATAATTAATGTATGGATATACATATAATGATTATTTTTTTAAATCCAAATTGTTAAGTAAATAAATTTAAGCTTTATGCAAATAATTTGCTTATTTTTCGATGATTGCTCTAACAAAAAAATATGATTACGAATGTATATATTTAATTTTTTAACTGTTATTTTAAAATCATTTTTAGGTATTGGAGACATCCCGCCATTCCAGAATATTGTTAATTATTAATTTATATGTATATTATATACTTTTCTATGATAAAATACATGCAGATATATTACGAGATTATATTTAACAAATTTTGATTTTTGTCGATTTAGATAATTTTTTTATCAAAATACCTTATGTTCTTTTATCAATGATATCGTGATTACATGAATTTAATTAAAAATGTGTGGATACAAAAAATTCGAGATAAGTCGAATGGATACCTTTATATTAGCGAGGTATTAATAATTAAAATTTTGGGAAAATGCAAAAAAAAAAAGATTGTTAAATTTTATATATAATAACAAATTTTTCAGAAAGCATACTTAGTTCTTTAAAATCTCGTTATTATCAAGTTCGATTTATCTCGAACAGTTGGTACCCGAGATACTTTTGTATTCATACATATAAAAAATTACAATATAAATGCATGTATTTTATTACTATTAAATATATTCCTTCGTAATCACCATTCTATAAGGAAATTTTTATCTTTTTATTTTTAATAAGAGATGATTTGTAGTAATGTGTGGCAGAACATATAATTTCCTCGCAAATTTTGATATTATATTAAAAATGCAATAAAAATGTAATTAAGATGCTACCAAAATTATTTCTATCATAAGTGGTCTGAAAGATTTGGAATTCACATCCTTCTATAATAAGACCGCTGGTGTTTGACGGATTGCTTAACTTTTTTTTGCGAATGGATCTTATAAATTTGACGTGGAATCAGAATACATCAAGTTCGCTTTTCTATGAAGATTTTTTTCTTCTTTGTATCGGATACTAACGTTATCACAATGTGGAGGGACCTTGATGTGATCAAATTATCGGGATAATTATCTTAAATACGATGAAAGTCTTGTCGTAAATGTATTAATGACTTTTTATCACGATATTAATAAGTTTTATAATATAATCGCAAGATAATAATTAATAGTAAGTACGATCTAATTGTTGTTAGTATTTTCATTCCACATTTATCAATATTTCATTAAACATTGGTTTAGAAAATTTGTGTTATCGTATGTATTTTCGACATTTTCGTATAATACCTCATTACTAAATTTTGTTAATTGCTCCTATAATATAATTCTTATTATATTTCGAACAACATTTTTTATTATACATTGTATTGTAAATAATTATTGTATTANTTTTTTATTATACATTGTATTGTAAATAATTATTGTATTATTAAAGGATTACAATAAAAGATAATATTAAAAAGCTATGCAATGTAATTGTTAATTATTTTATTGTATTTCGCTAATCATAATGCAATATGATTTTAGCGAAATATAATAAAATAATTAAAAAAAAAGAGATATAAAATTAATTTAAAACATACTTACCTGCAAAAACCGACTAAATTTATTAGTAACTCGTTTTTTTACGGGGGAATATACTTACAAAGAAAAAAGGATCGCCATTAAAAATTGGCGAGGGTGGGTCTCTAAGATTGATTCATTTTTATTCATATAAATTTTCTTCACAATTTTAAATTAAATGTAGTTTGCTTATATAATTAGAAGAGTTCTAACTTTATTCAAATTGCAAATTGTAAATATAATTATATGAATAAGAATAGGGTAGAGAGCCTACAATCAGAGTGACGCCATACGGTATCACTTGTGATTGGTCCGCCATGTTTTAGCCATTCCCTCTAGTTTTTTAAACGTTTTTTAAAAATTATTTTCTAAATTTTGAATTCATGCTAAAAAATGCTCAAAAATTGTGACAAATTAAAAAATGGTAATAAATAAATATTATATATAAAATAATAAAACTTTTACATATATTATT
>JAANIC010004197.1:683684-700815 GCA_017607545.1 Acromyrmex charruanus
TATATGTATATACTATTTCATAAAATATTATATATTAAATATCGTAATTATCATATTATTTGATTTAGACTCACAATGCAATGATATATAATTGAAAAGATTACGACAAAAAGAGAAAGAATTAAATTCGTAATCAATGTGATGACTATACATATACTTAGTGCCAAGACACTTCAGATATTATAATTAATCTGTGTATATTTTATGTTACATTTTTATTTTAATATTTTAAGTACATTATTTATAAAGAATAAATTACTTTACCTCACATACAGATGAATTTTGACGGTGTCCAATTTTTATATTTGCCATTTTTATTCTTTAACCAATTCATTCGGCGTTCTGTGTCTTTCGGAATTATTTTCATAACATATCCTTTTTTTAATGAATTGTTACAAAACGGTATTGTACATCCAACCATATTTCTAAAATAATTTCGATAACTTTATTTTTATCAATGTACCTTTACGTATCTATGTCGTTCAATGCTGTTGCACCTAACCTAAAATTGACAGTCTATTGGATAGACTGAGACCATATATCTCTTTCTCTCTCGCAGAATTTCGCTAAAACATGATGTCATCTCTCGTATGGCGCCACTCTGATTATAGGCTCTCTACGGTACTTGAATCTACGACGCCATCTAGTAACGAAAGCACTAACTGACTTAAAATAATCAGGGCTGTATATGAAAAATATAGTCGGACCACCTATACTGTCTAACACCGTGACGATAACGGACAATTAAAACGCAACTTGTGTCGCTGTGTGCACGAAAGTGTCTAGGGATATTGCAATAGGAA
This sequence comes from Acromyrmex charruanus, assembly GCA_017607545.1. Taxonomy (NCBI): domain Eukaryota; kingdom Metazoa; phylum Arthropoda; class Insecta; order Hymenoptera; family Formicidae; genus Acromyrmex; species Acromyrmex charruanus. Next base: position 684,488 of record JAANIC010004197.1, read on the forward strand.
AGTACTCAGTAATGCGTTAATCTACTATGGACTTTTGGAGTTTGTGGCTTGAGCCCTAGAGCGCCGAAGTGTCAAGAGCGTCTGGGGACGTTACAATTTAAAAAATGAAAAAAAAATTAAGTCATTTAAAGAAGTGCATTATAATTTTTGCGATTTGTAAAAAATCATAGTGTCTATTATTAATAATATACGTATATTATTAATAATATATGTATATTATTAATAATATATGTATGTACTTAGTAAATAAGATTACCGCCTTCTTATACATAATTAACAACATGATTTATATATACATTATTTGTAATACGTTCAAGTATAATTCAATGAATCTCACCTGCAGCCAACCGCCTGTGTATTACACATACACATTTACTAAGCACGTCACTGAATCTAGCTTGCCTCGTAACTTGTGACTTTTATTAAAATATATTGCCAACAGAATAATCCTCAGGAAAGATGTTATTCAAGTTGGCGATAGAGGTATCTGTATTCTGGTACATATATAGCGACGTTATCGGCAAGGGTAAAGAGATTACCCATTTTTGGATCCCTGCACACTCTGGAAACGAATCCGCGAATCAAGTGGCGTTGGACGGATACTCTCCGGAGTTCCGTGTTTCCTACGAGAACCTTTTGACTGAATCAAAAAGCCATGCAGACAGGCAGTTTGAAGATTATATGAAGACAGTCTCTTTCTCCAAAGGCACATTCTATGTTATATATTACGAGCGATTCCACACAGTCTCCAAAAAAAATTTGATTTCACAAAACAACGCTCAATACAGAAAAAATCATACTTATCAATCGACTCAGATCAAATTATATGAATGTTAATGAGAACTTCTATAGAGTTAATATTGTGAATTCGCCGGCTTGTCCCTACAGAGACCCATATCCAGGATTGTTTTCTTTAAAACTTTTTTTTTAAGCAAATGTTTCAAACATCAGATTAAATTAAAAATGCTTTTTTTTAACAATGTAAAACAAATGTTTAAAAAATGTTATTTTTAAAAAATGTGTTTTTAATACTATTTAGTAGAGGAGAAGGTGATACTTCAATTACATTTTACACAATAACTTTATTTAGTTAATAATGAATATTTTAATGAATGTAATTGTCAAGTTTAAAACTTGACAATTACATTTATTAAAATATTGTTGAATCGATTCTGGACTCAAAATTATGAAATATTTATTACTTAGAACACTATTAATAAAAATGTGGCGACATTGCATAATGGCAAATTGAAGAGAAATATGGATGATAATGTAGCCTTCCATAAGAATAATCTTAAAAAGTTAGTTTAGAAAACAGTATTTTGGTTATAAAATTAACAAAAAAAAGTAGTATATTGCAGAATATGCATGTATATACAAATGTATACATATAACTTTATGTATACAGGGTATTTGAAAAATAATGATAAATCTTTCACATAGGAGCAGAATGGACTAAATTGAGAAGAAAAGTCCTCTTATCATTTTGCAATTTTCGCAATAATTAACAAGAAATAAAATATTAATTGCTAAAAATTGCCGAAAATTGGTCTTCAATAATTTTTTACTCGAATACTATTAACTTTACAGGAAAACTGCAACAGACAAAAATTGTTTATTTTCTTTTTATAGAGCTTTAAGAATTTTTTCAGAATTTTTTAATACCGTATTTTTTATGTTGGTAAAAATGAGAAAATGCAGTACTAAAAAGTTGATAAAAAATTCTGAAAAAATTCGTAGAGTTCTATGAGATGAAAATAAACAATTTTTCTCTTTTGCAGTCTTTCTATAAAGTTGATAGTAAAAATTATTGAAGACCAATTTTATCAATTAATATCTTGTTATCTATTGCGAAAATTGCAAAATGGTTTGCGAAAGATTTATCATTATTTTCCAAACAACTTGTATATAGGCAGCTCGGCAGCCTATAAAAATCTATAGTAACATAAATTATAGATTAATATTAAAACTACAATTTGTTCAAAGAATAATTATTTTGAAATAAAAACTCGTGAAAAAGAACTTTTGAAAAAGAAATTGTGAATAATCAATACGCATAAAGGACCACATTAGCAAAATGCCATGCTACTATTTAAATTTGCATAACTTAAAATATCTACAGTCAAATAAAATGTTAAATAGCAAACAACATATTCAAATATACTTATATTCATGTGATAATACGCTCAAGTTTAAGAAAAATGAGGAAGTAGGTATAATTATAAATGCTAAAATGTACTTCAGAAACGTTTCAAAATACTTGAAAATAAAAATACGTTATAATAAAATATATTAAATATATGTTTAAAAGATGTTTTTTTTTGTTTTAAACATGATTTTTTTCTAAAACTGTTTAAAACATATATAAAACATTAAAAACATATTTTAAACAAAAAAAAATTGAATGTTTTGTTTAAAAAAAAGAACACGTTTTTTATCAATCCTGCCCGTATCAGAGTATCAATCATGTTGTATTCCACTGCAAAAAGTACAATCTAAACTGTATACCAATTCGAAAATTTATTGCCAAAAAATTTCCTAATACTCCTCGAAACCTTTCCCCTGCCCTCTCCTCTCCGTCTCCCAAATTAGTTGTCTGCTACTGGCTTTCATGAAAGCCAGTACCTTCCAATAACCTTTTCTTTTAATTCTGATTTTGCTCCTGCCTCTCTCTGCCATGGCGCGTGATCATCGATAGATAGGTGCAGGCGTCTGGTTCGAGAGGAAGTTTTTTTTTTATTTTTATTTGAAGCAAATCTGAACTACGCAGACGCAAAATCATCAGATTCCGTGGATCTCACTGGTTCAACTCGTTGGCAGGTTGCCTGGCCAGTAATAGGAAAAAAAGAAGAAGAAGACCAATGATATATAAGTTTCTATAAATAAATTGAATTATAGGAGAATGTAAACACGGTCATTCTTAATATCATTCTTAATATGGATTAATAGCACCATATGAGTCTGCATCTCCAACTGAAATTGAATATTATTGGAGAAAATTCGCCTTGTCTAATGTTGCAACTTCAAAAAAATTTATTACAACTAATGAGATGAATTTTGAATCTACGACTGAAAATTTAGGTGATAACTCTAATTTTAAAGTAATCAAACAAGCCAAAGCAAAATAATTAGATAATCAGTTGTCGAAACATACATTATTAGACATAAAGAGGAAAGAACAGTGTATACATTATCAATAAAAAAACAGTTTATACATTATCAACTTATCAGTTAATGTTTAACTTTTGTACTAAAAAATATTCATTGCCAGTTGATAATTTCATATAACATTTGCAAAAGAAAAAATGTTCGAAAATTAAAAAAACAGGTTATTCTAATAAATTCTATTAATTTAAGATTATAAACATTTAAAATGCATTTACACATTAAAAATATGTTTTTTATTAATTATGAATTATAATTTTAAAATAATTTTAGATGTAGAATAATTTTACAAATTCGCAAAATACTTTTATATTTGATATTCAATGTTTTAGCTTATATTTTAAGTTATGGATATTTTTACATGAACATGATAATATTGTATTTTTATAATTGTTATAATTAAAGAGCATAAAAAACATATTTTATATAATATGTACCTCGAAATATGATGTTCACAACAAAAATAATTCCATTTTCCTGATTCATCAACACGAGTGCATTTTTAAACTATTTTTTTCTCATCCTTTTAACACTATGTGCCTTGAGGCATATAAAAGAACAATTTTTCCGATGTTTTAGTTGTTGTTGTGCTTTTATACAAAGGTACAAAACACGTTTTGTACGTGTTTCCTTTGGTCATTTTTAAAATAAATTAATTTCTCACTGAATAATTGTGATTTCGTTGTTGTAGTGTGACGTCACAGCACGTTCGGGCTCGGTCGTATTCGGACGTCTTCGGCATTTCAAATAATGCAATTCTTTATCATTTATTTTCTTGAATAATTTGTGTTAAAAAATTATATATATATATAAATATATACAAGTTATAAAATGCAATATTTTTCAAAAATTATACAAACTCCCAATTGTTTATGCAGATGGCCACTACAAACAGCAGCTGGCGGTAGTGATGGACAGTTCACACACTTAAGCATGAGTCGTTATGTGTCACACAGGCGCATCATGTTAATATTTTAATATAATAACGAGTATCTCTGTTTCTAAACATATCATATAGTAATTGAATGGATAAAAGATAAGAGCCTCAGGCTCTCACCCAGCAGATCTATTCTGTAACTCTTAACGAAAGTTTTGTAACGTCATTACACTGCTTTTTTATGTATGATAAAAAAAAACTGCGTTACGGTATTATAACGATAACGAAACTTACATTAAGAGTAACAGAATAATCCTGCAGTACTGTTTAGTAAAAACAATGTGGTAATGACGTAGCAACATTGTAGTTCATGATGGTGTAGCAATAATAAAAGATTGAAATAATCGTTTTAAAAAAGAAGTCGGTACTATTATATGTTATTTTCGAAAAGTGGTCTTCGCAATGTCGACACCATCGCGAAAAATTGTGACGTCATCCCAAAAGAAGGTCATCAGAAGATCATGGAAGTAGGACTATGAGGGGAACGCTTATAGAGATCACAAGTCCTTGGGCTTAAATTTTGTTAACACAGTCCTGAGTATATGTTCCATATAAAGTACAATAATAGGTATATGTTATATGTTCCAAGAAAATACATGCATACGTACTATCAAGTGTAATTTACATACTACTAGGTGTAATTTATAAAAAATTAAAAATATTATCACTTGAATAGTAACAGTTTTATATAAGAGAAACATTTTATAGCACACTTGATGCCTTTTTTATCTTTTTTTAAAAAGATTTTATAAACATACACATAGATGCACTTGAATTTATCATTTACGAACAGTTTTAGAGAAGTATCATAAAATTTTAAGTACAGGACGGACAAATATAGGAATTTTTTAAAAAATCTTCATTAAGTATTGTAATAAGTGACTAAAATTTTCAATAGAGGACAATAAAATATAAAGAAGGAAAAGTAAATATTACATTTAATGAAAGCAAGGACTCCACAAATTTAAACTAATAAAAAATAATAATAACGGCTGTAGGAGTCAACGCAAATGCGATTATCTTATATTTATTTAGATTATTACATAAATCTTGATTTGACTTCGACGAGCGCAATACAATAGAAAATTGACGTTTCGACTCATCTTTGGGTCATCCTCAGAAAGAATTATCCATAATAACAATTTCTTATTCCGCAATCAATTTCTTTAAGACAGTTTCTTTAAAAGAATTATTCATAATATAGGTTCTTATTTTGCAATCAATTTCTTCATATAATGTGTGGGTTTCCCAACAGTTGACAGACTATTGGAATCAACATAAGCACCACTTTCCATTACATAAATAAAATACTTAAACAAACAAAAAAAAAACAAAATTTTTCTGTAGCAGACAGTCATACTAATAAAATAATGATGACTTTCGAGAATATCCGTGCAATATACGTCTTGACACAACGGTTTCTAAATGAAGACTACTGTCTTTAGTTTTCAAAAAATTTGTTTTCAAATTATGTCCGGGAATCTTACGTTTCGCTCCACTGTGAGACGGAATATTCTGTATCCGGGCGCAACAATCTTTTGAAACAGCCCTGCTCTTTCATACCCACACTGATCAGTATGGTTTTCTGTCAGATTTCTTCTTACATTCTCTTGTATTACTTCTTTTCGTACTGATCTAGTCGATCCTTTGTGTTCTCGATTCTTGGCATTAATGGAATTAAACCAATTACCAGTGTTTAATTGCTAAGTGTGTATTTTAAGTGAGTGAATATTTCACGCATGAAGTGCGCAATATGTGTGAAAGTAGGGTAATAACCTCCTTTCATGATATAATTTCAGTTTGCATTCGCGTGCTTGAAGAATTCTGTTTCATTCGCGACAAAATTTCCGACTCTCTCGCATGTTGAAGTTTTTGGCGTACGTACACCAATATCAAGTTTGAAGACTATCAACGTGCCATAGCCATATTACTCGCCTCAAAAAATTAATTAGTCTGACTGGTGAATAAACAGTGAAATGAAGAATTTCGGAGTCGTTGTTTCGAAAATCGACTTTTAATTGCATGGCTCAATCTGTTAGATTGTCATTGCACAGCACACAAAGTTTAAAGAAGAAGTAAAGAAAAGAAAAATTCGCTATAATGTTTTCGATTTGCATATATTTTTTCAAAATATTTTAAAGATCTTTTTTACTTAATTTTGAGATGCTAGACAATAAAAAGTGTTCTCAAACTTTTATGAACAATAGTATATCAAGCAAAAGTACCGCAAAGTTAAAGTATAAAGTAAAAATATAAAGCAAAAACATAAAGTAAAAACCGAAAATAGACCTTATTATCGTGACATCACAGTAAAGATCGTACCGACATACATATACAGAGTGTTTGATAAATAACGATAAATCCCTCGCATAGGGATAGAGTGGATTAAACTGAGTTGAAAAGTTCTTTACTATTTTGCAATTTTCGCAATAGTTAACAAGTTATTAATTAATAAAAATCATCAAATATGGTTTTCAATAATTTTTTTCTCGAGTACTATCAAGTTTACAGAAAAACAGCAAGAGACAAAAATTATTTATTTTCTCATAGAGATCGAAGAATTTTTTCAGAATTTTTTATTAACTTTTTAATGCTGCGTTTTCTTATGGCAACTATTTTTTATTCAACAACATGAGAAAATGCAGTATTAAAAAATTCTGAAAAAAATTCTCAGAACTCTATGAGAAGAAAATAAACAATTTTTGTCACTTTGTTTTTCTATAAAGTTGATAGTACTTAAGTAAAAAATTGGAAAACCAATATTTGACAATTTTTAATAATTAATATCTTGTTAACTATTGTGAAAATTGTAAAATGTAGAGGACTTTTCGATTCAGTTTAATCCGCTCTATTCCTATGCGAGAGTTTTATCATTATTTATCAAACATCCTGTATAATCAAGTTTGCAGTATTCAATAACTAGCTTTATCCGGAATTTTTATATTAACAAATTTTTTATTAAAATTGCTCAATAACTGAAACCACGGATAAAAAACCAAAGATAAAAACTCCTTTAAATAAAGCAATACTTTATATAATGTCTACACAAACTTTCAATTACAATCAGTCTGAATAAAACTGGCGCTATCTTTATCGAAATTTAGAAATCGAGTGAGTGAAATATATAGGGTGTTCGATAAGTTTTAACAAAGTGTTCGTGCATAAATAGAGCGGACCAAACTGAATCAAAAAGTTCTCTATCATTTTACAATTTTCGAAACTTTTATTTAGTTATTCAATGAGCAGAATATTTAAAATCATCGTATAAAACAACTTTAAGATACTTTTAAGAGTTCTTTAAGAAACATCTTTAAGATATTTCGTAAAAAACTCTGAAAGAAATCTTAAAGTTGTCTTATGCGTCGATTTTATTCGTTTATTCGTCAATATTATGAATTAATATCTCGTTGACTATAAATTGTGAAGTGGTAGATTGTCAGTATAGTCCATTATCTACACAAGAGCGCTTTATCAAAACTTACGGGACACCTTATATATCACTTCAACAATTTCAAATTTATCAGTCACATGTATGTACGCATACACGCAAAGCGATTTATTCTTTAAGAGGCTTTTAGAATATATTTTTAGTATGACTAAAATTAGCAATGTAAGTAGTCGTTCAATGAGGCAGCGTTCTGCATTTTGCTTTCTGACAATAACAGAATAAACTGAACAATAAACTAATGCAAACGAGTCAGATAGACAAACTGCACTAAAAGACAAAATCTAGCCACGAGCGATTTTGTCAAAATTCTACGAGAGAGAAAGATACATATACTACTTTCTTATACAAATACTTTTATTGAATTTACTGCATAATTATTCACAAACAGTAAGTAGTTATATTGGATACTAGGCCATATAGGGTAAATCACTTAAGACCGACCACACAAGTAACACCCACAGTTTTGGAGATAGAAAGAAATGCTTGAAATAGAAATTGTTTGGTATTGAGAGAGACATCATATCATCATAAGATGATATTTTCTAGTGGAGACGCTTAAAAAATGTGAAGGTCACAAAATGTCAAGGTTATTTTTAAAAATAGAATCATACATTATCGGACATCTATGATTGTAGACGTTTGCAACCAGTTTCAATAATCAATCAAGATCACTCAATGTAATGGACATGAAAAAGGTTGAAAAATGAAAATTCATCATGAATGTTTCTGAAACACAATACTTGCGATTTTGTTACGAATTCTAAAATGTTATTATTAATATTTATTTATTAATAATGTAATGAATTAAATAATAATGTATTAACAAAACCTAACGAACCAATTAAAACGACTGTCGTATGGTGTGATTCTTATTATAGGATTTCTGATCACAAAATCATTGGGCTTTTTTTAAATTAATTCTCTAATATTTAAGATTTTATAGAAAAAATATTGTCATTAAAAAATATAAAAAGTGTTTAATTTAAAAAAAAATTAAATTAAAGTTTAAAAATAACTAAATTAAATTAATGCATTTAAAATTAACTAAGTTAAGTTAAAAGTTATTAACTTTGTAACTTTTTTTAACTTTTAACGTTTTAACTAGTTACTAACGTTTACTATTCAACCCTGTTTATGCAGCTATACAAATTTGTATGGATATACCCTAAAATCCATGGCACGTATAAAAATGTAATGCAGTAACACGTAGCAAACAAATTGGCTAATCACAGTAGAGATTAGTATGTATAATGTTAAGGCCTTGACACACACCAACTTAAGGCAGTAAGATATAAGCAGTAAGGAAGTCAACATATTGGATTGATTACTGCTTGTTATGGCCTTACGGACTCTGCTGTGATTGATCAATTTCCTTACTATTTATGTTTTATTGCTTAAGTTTTTTTGTGTGCCATGATCCTTATGATTTCTTTACTGTCTTGCTGCCTTACATTTTTGTATGTGCCATGGGCTTAAGCGCTGATTTTTGTAAAGATGGCCGGCAGAAGTGAAAGATATAACGTGGAGATATAAGACGGGCGGCGCCGCAGCAATCAATCTGTTTTCTTTAAAACTCTAAAGAGTCGCGTAACTCTGCCCGTTTATCGTTCGTAATACCAGAGTACATCTACGAAGCACTGCGTAGTGTTAAGATAAATAGTATAAAAAATTAAGACTCGTGCAAGAAGTGTTAAAATAAAGATTTATTTTGTAAAAAAAAGAAATTTATTTTTTTTTTAAACAAATCTACGTGAGTGTATTTGCTTAATTTGTCTCCCGGTATCCTCGTTGGATTTCAAATCCGGTTAACGACATAATGAATAACTACAAAGCGATGTTTGAAAAAAGCGATGTTTTAAAACTTAAAGCTGTAATTTTCGAATGCTTCAAATCATGTTTCTATATAAAAATTTCAGGATATATCTATTTATTTTCCTATTCTTTGTTGAGTAGTGCATGTACATATATCTTAAAAAATCTCACTTATATTCAATGTACTATAATTTATATTACTTGAAAGATCATTCATGATATAATCGTTGGGTATAAAATGTTAGAGAGAGAGATCATCATTTTATCATCTAAAGTGCGGTAGTAGCACCACTTGACAGTTGTGACTAGTAGACATCCAACGTCAGTAGCAATTGAGAACTCATATGATACAATACTTTACAAATACAATCTTCACGCATTTTGTGAAAATGAAGTGATTTTTTTGTTATATGTTAAAAAAAGCAGTAAGAGATCAAAGTGCGCACAAAGTTACTCATAAAATCAAAGTGCAATGCTATAATTAGTAATATATATGATTGATAAGGTATATTCAACAATCATCGAGTGTCTCGCAACTATCGTACTACTTCCTTTTAAGAACATATTCTTGAGATAATTTTGAAATGAAAATCCTAATACAAAAATGTCGAGGCTATAAGTTTTTGAATTATAATTGGTTAAAGATAGAGTGTAATTCGAAAACTATTATAGCCTCGATATTTTCATATTAGGATTTTTGTTTTAGAATGTTCAAAAGAAATAATAATCCAGAAATAATAATAAAGGCTATAAAAGTAAAATGATTTTTTATTTATAAGCATTTAAAGTTAGATTATAATTCAAAAAATTATTGTAGTCTCGACACTTTCGTATTAGGATTTTCGTCTAAAAATTACCTCAAGAATACGTTCTTAAGAGGAAGTACAGTAGTTGTGAGACACTCGTATACATTCACTCGCAGTGTAAAAGCCAATTCTTTATCTAATCACTGAACAAGCTAATTTTACGAAGTAGCAAGATGCTGAAAGTAAACGATGAAAATGATGCAGCGACGATGTTGAACAGCGACTGCAAGATCCATGTGCAGGAATCGGAAAAATTACTAGAACTCGAGAAGTTACGGAACTCGCAAATGTATATCGAATTCAACGATCTCTGTTACTCGGTTCATCACAATCGCAAAGGCAAGTTCATTTCGTCATCCTACATATTAATGAAAGTAGTGATTCTTCTACGTTCTCGATATACAGATTAGGTTTGTTTTTTATCGTTACATTAAATTGCACTAGAATTTTCATTGATTTTCACTAAATTTTAAACATATATAGCTATTTTACTTACATACATAGCTATTTTTTTAAATATGTTTTTTATAGTTTAGTTATAAAAAATAAATTTATTTATTCGCTATATCTTTCGACATACTGTGCACTGATGTAATTTTTAATGATAACAACAAATCAGTATTATGATGTCAGTATTATGATCAGTATTATGATCAGTACTACATGTCGCGATATATATCGTAAATATATAGTTGTTTACACACACACACACACACACGCGCGCGCGTGGGTCAAGGGGAATAAAAAATAAAAAAATAAAAAATGAAAAATCTGATATTATTTTAAGATATTCGCTGTTTCGAATTAAAAAAAGAAACATCTAAGTGTGTCAATGTGCGGTGAAGCTGCGCGAATTAGAATGGCCCACACTCGACAACGGTGGTGGCGGCTGCGCGCAAGGTGGGGGAAATATAGATGCTTCATCGCCTGGCGATCCTATAAGAGCGCTATCCTTCCCCCTCCTATTATTATTTATTAACACACACTTTAATATAGTTGTCTATTAAAATAAGGATTGTATATACTAATAATTTTGAATATAACGATTATTTATTCATTGTTATTTGAATTTTTATAATCTATTAATGTGATAACGGAATGTGTGCTGATACATTATTTTTATTTAATGTCATGTTTAATATTTTTATCATTATAGACTTATTGCGACTATTATAATGGAAGAATATAACCGATAATATTACCAAAACGTAAAGCATTGCATTGTGTGGAAGATAGATAGAATAAATACTATCTACTTTTTGCGTAACTATAAATTGTATAATTTTAACCGTTTTATTAATTTTGTCAAATTTGCGTTTAATTTCTTTACACTGAGGATGACCTAATAATAGAGTCAAAACGTATGTTCTCGTAAGAATTTGAAATACATAAAAATCTGGTTTGTAGCTCCTTCTTATTATTTATTGTTTATTATTATTGAGCCATTATAAGATTATTTTTATTTAATATTTGTATATATTCTTAAATTCTTTTTGAGTTAATTTTGACTAGATTACGTTAATTCATAAAGAATTCAAGAAAATATTGTAAATACGAATTCAAATACGAATTAGTTCTGTTAGATGGGACGCTTAAACAAATTTCAATAATAATAAAACTATTATACATATCGCATTCATAATTCTTTTGATGAAAGTAACGGAATTTTACATGGAACTATATATTAAATATACCTAATATTTAATAGCATGTACAAGTAAAATTAATACATCTTTATTTATTAATTTCCTCAATATAAAAAACTAATCTAATGTTACGATTAGACTGCGCCTCGTAGAAAGCTCTATATATTATACTCTATAAATTATAAAATTACAAATATTTTTTAAAAGAAGTCAAATATAAATTAAAAATAATGAATCATTGATCGAAAAAGAAATAATTTATCTTTTGTAGTTTATTTTTTATCATAAGGCGCAAATATTAGCAATTAACAATCCGTAAGTATAAAATCTGCTGTATCATCTGATAGATTATAGAAGATACTTTTTAGTTTGTATTTACATTTGCAACATTTTCAAAGTTTTATTTTTAACTTTTAATTAAAAATATAATAAAATAATTATGACAAACACAATAATGGCGATCTGCTCCATATACAGACACATTGTGTTATTTCTTAGAATATTTTTCTAATCTAAGAAATGCAATCTGTAACTGTCAAAAGGTTATAGTTTACTTCATAAATGCGCATATATTTCCTATTCTCGATGGAATTAATAGATTACACTTATATATAATATTACACTTATAATATACACTTATATATAATATTACACTTATATATAATAGATTACACTTATCTTTATGATTCAACTTCTGCACGCAATTATTCTGTATCATAAAATTATATATATATACGATACTCTATGTACTAGTATATATTAAAATTTTTCATAATTGCAAAAATATGAGAAAAATACCCGCATAAAAAATTTTTTATGCATGAATATGTATAAATATGTGTATACATACATATATTATATAAACACGCATAAATATTTATAAACATGTATAATTATATACGAAGTATGTCCATACATATGTTTACACATTCTGTTTACTTTAAAATTACTTTTTAGTATAATAGAAATAATAATGGTAATATGAAAACATTAAAAATAATTAAAAAGGTAATTTTCGCACTATTTGTTTTAGAAAAATCAAGTTTGAAGAAATGTAAAAAAATTACTTACGTATAATTATATGTATATAAAATTATGCATGTAAAATTATGCATGTTCATACATATTTATATATATTCGTACATAAAAAATTGTTTACCAGGTATGGAATTAAGGTAGTTATACTCCAAAATGTATTATTCAAGAATGTCTTGAAACTTTTATCTCAAGTAATTTAGATATTAATACATATGCCTGCATATAAAAGATAAGCTTGAATTATCATTCCATTTCTGATATATAATCAAACAAACATTGCAAATTTTTCTATATCATTGTAGTATAGCTATTTTTGCAGTGATGCGATACGAATTTTCATATAGCCTCGAAATCATATTTAAAAAGTTATTGAAAACGAGTCTCAAATAGTTAAATTCGTAAGAAAACTCGTGTAACAACACCGTAAATATTTATCGCATGATATTAAAGTTTGAGTCAATAAAAAAAATCTTAATTTTATATTCTCGAGAACTGAGAATGTCTATTAGACATATAGCAACGTCGCACTTGCAAGGACCGACAAGGAGGTTGTCTTTCGCATTCTTGTCGTTTCTTCGCGAGAGCCGCTTTACACTTTTTTTGCTAAAATTGTACTTTTTGTGATATATTTTCCTTATAACACAATTGTGCGGACATTTTTTTCTTTCGTATAAATATCTTGACAGATAACTTATGCCTATATATATTCGTCTACGACGTTGCTACGATCTAATTCCTCTTATTTACTACATGATATGGAGGTTTTCTTTTTTTTTCTTAAATTAATTATTTTAATATAATTTAATATTATAAGTATATAAAATACTTTATTTTATTATTTTTAGATTTTACATATATTTGCTTATTTAGAGACATATTTGAGTCTGTCGTTGACTTGCATAGTTGAAGTATAACTATCTTAAATACATATAAGTATGAATACTTATGTTACATGTATGTTTTTATGCATTGAGATAGATTTACATACATAGAGACTTGCCGAGAAAATATAAAGCGTTATAATCTTTGTAATACAAATTGCATGATCTACAAAATGAAATATTTTTTGCTTGAAATAAAGCAATTAATAATTACAATAATTATATAAAGCTTCGCATTGTCTCAACAAATCTGCATGAATTCATTAATCTTAATATCTAAAACCGTAAATATATACTGTAATACATATGCGTTTTCTATGTGTCAATATAGTTAAAGAAGAATGTTTTTCTCCGTAGAAACTGAGAAAGAAATTCTACATAATCTAACGGGGCACTTCGAACCAGGAAAAGTCACGGTGATCATAGGTCCTTCCGGCGCGGGAAAGACTACCTTGCTGAAAATCGTATCAGCCAAACAACTAATCGACGTTAAGGGCACCATCACCATAAATGATGTTAAACAGAATAAAGGGACATTCCGCAAACAGGTGTGCTATGTGCCGCAACAATTCGATCTATTGCCGTTCCTCACAACTAGAGAAACTCTCTATATAGCGGCACGACTGAAACTCAATATTAATCAAAACGCGATTCATTCAGTTGTAAGTAAAATATATGAATATAAATATTATTTAATGTGTACAATAATCGTATATAAATATATGTATATATATATATATATATATATAATTATTATATATTTTTATACATGTATGTATAGTATATTGTTAATACTGCCAGTATACTTTATTTACTAAGTGAGCAAAGTTATGTAAATTGATGCATCGTACACATCAGATATTATTTCTTCTAGGTAAACGATATTGTAAAGAGTCTTGGATTATCGTATTGTTTGAACACATTGGCGAATAAATTAAGCGGTGGCGAACGGAAGAGACTCTCCATTGGCGTAGAAATGATCACTAAGCCATCTATTCTCTTATTAGATGAGCCAACAAGCGGTCTAGATAGTGTAACCTCTCATCAGGTATAGTGCAGATTATTAATATAGCTATCTCAATAATACTTGTTAAAAGTATTTTTTTTTTAGCATAAATTGATATCTCTTGTTATATTCTGCTAAGAATTCTATACAAACACAAAATATTCTAGCACAATATCGCAACAAGATTAAAACATAATAAATGTTATGATTCACTATTTTTCAAAATCGTTATATAATGTGGTTTTAATAGAATAATTTGCATTTGATTTTAAGCTTATTAACATGCTACACAATATGGCGAGAGCAAATTGCACTGTGGTTTGCGCAATACATCAACCTAGTAGTCAGATGATTTTGCTCTTTGATAACATTATGGTACTCAACCGAGGCAGATGTATGTACTGCGGTCCCAAGAGTGAGATCTTAAACACGTATAGCATTGCTGGGTTCACATGCCCCAGCTTCTACAACATAGCCGAATTTGGTAATGTTTACTCTACTGATCTGGATTAATAAAAGAATTACGAGAGAATTAAAAAAGGCACTAACGTAATAGAATGGAGTTGTATTTTTTTATTATTTTATAACTTTTGTTTTTTTGAATTTGTTTTTATTAAGTTTGCAATATAAATTTTTTTAATGTATTTAAAAAGTTCTTTTTAAATACATTTTATAATTAATTTAAAAAAAAAATATATATAGTAGTCAGTGTGGTGCAGTAGGTAGATACAAGTACCTAGATACTGTAACTAGATATAAATTTACGTACCTAGGAACTGTACCGAGGTTAATCCAGGTACTTTTATTTTCTGATATCGATATCTATATCTAGGTACCATTTCTTATGTACCAGTACCTATATTAAGATACATTTTAATTTTGAATGATACTTTCCTACACAACAATAAGACAACTTTATAAAGAATTACACGATGTTCGATTTCTTGAATGATAACATGTATACAGTGTCTGCTCTAATGTATATTAGAAAAGCTAATGATAATGACAAAGTAATTTATTCGATATTAATGTCTATTTGTTTATAATTTAATATTTAACAAAAGGAAATCAGATAAAAACAAAATTATACGCTGATATTTGTTAACTAAGGAAATTATAATAAAAAAGCGATTTGTCTCTATTTGTTTATAATTAATATTTAATAAAAGAAGGTTGGAAGGAAATGAAATTATACACTGATATTTATTACTAAGTTAGGAAATGATAATGATAAAGCAATCTATTCGATCTCGATCTCCATTTGTTTATAACTTACTATTTAATTACAATTAGATCGAACGGAAACGAAATTATACACTATATTTGTTAACTAAGCCAGAAGATGATTTATTCTCACAAAGCGATTTATTCGACCTCTTTCTCCATTTGTTTATTTTTCTAGTACCTATACTTGTACATTAGAATATTTTTTCCAAAGTATCTGCATCTTTATCTGGAAATAGAGTACCTTGCACAACACTGAGCAGGCTAATATTTTATTTTATTTTTAGTATTTAAATAAGCATCAAAATAAGAAATATGCATATTAATATAATAATATTATTTTAATAATTTTTTAACTTAAATTC
>JAANIC010004197.1:707392-730296 GCA_017607545.1 Acromyrmex charruanus
TTTCCATTTAATTAATTTTTTTTATATTAATGATAAAATAATAATATAAATACAAAAGTATATCTATAACAATGTGATACAAAACATAAGTGATTGTAATAACGACGATTATAATAATGATTTATAAGGAACACATAATGAAAGATCTTTTCTGATTAATTAATTTTTAAAGGATTGAAATAAAGACGATTGTTTTATAATATATTTATTGTTTTAACAATCAGCAGTTCAAAACTGTTTTTACTATTTTTGAAAAATATATTAAAATAATTATTTCTCTTAATAAACAGTACTTCTGCATTTTAAAATCAACGTTTTCATTTAACTTGCAATTTGCATTGCTCTTTTATTGAAAGACGTAATTCATACTTTTTATCCTCGACGTATTTATTTATTAAAACTTCGAGTGAATTAAACGTTCGCTGTCAAGCACTGTGACAGACGCAATTAGAATATGATCCGATATAAGTTCAAGTAGTATATCTTTCTCTTCAGATAGAAATATTTTACTGATTAACATTACGTTAGCACGCAGTATTACGTAGGCTTTACATATCATTTCGTATGAATTCCATTTAAATATAAAAATTGAATAAAATATAAAAATAAAATATCAATATGAACCTTCGCAATTGTTGAATATATAAAGCGATAAAATATAATTAGCAAACAATCTCAACTCTGGATTTGAATCCTCTTTAATATACAAAGTATATACAAACTGTAATACTTACGATCCGCATTATAAAGAAAACCCAAAAGCAGACCTCAAAACATTTGCAATTAAATTTGTTAGTTAATACAATCCAATTGTTTACAAATTATATCTTATCACTTTATAAATATATTATTTATGCGTACCAACAACCCCGAAAACTTATATTGTATATTATACTTATATATTCGATTTATTCTTCAAGTCATACAACTATTCTTATCTTTACATTAATAAAAATTAAATATAATCATCTCAATATCCATTAACCAGTATTGCGTAACGTAATATATACATATTCCTATAGAACGAACGAAGATATACACAGTGCATTCAAAAAGTTCCGGGACTACCGCGCGCTAAAATCGGGAAGTGGCGCTATCTCTGCTCCAACGCGCGAACTACTTTCCGCCGACTTCTGGCTAGCTACTGTTAAAATTTCAAACCGCTATCTCGATTCAGTAGCGAGTTTTGGCTGATAGAGTAAAGCTGTGATTTTTTGTCGCGTCGCAATTTTAATTATGGAGCAGAGAGCCGCCATCAAATTTTGTTTTAAATTGAAGAAAACTCCAAGTGAAACCCTCGAATTGTTACAAACCGCGTATGGAAATGAATGTCTTAGTCGTAGTAAAGTGTTCGAGTGGTATGCGCGTTTCAAAGCCGGTCGGGAGTCACTGGCAGACGATCCGCGCGGTGAAATCGAAAATCAAGACCATGTTGATCACGTTTTTTGACTCTCAGGGCATCACCCATAGAGAATTTGTGCCTCCAGGGCAAAAAGTGGATGCGGTCTTTTACAAAAGTGTCCTGGACCGATTATTGGCACGGATACGGCGCGTGCGGCCCAACCAGTACAAATCCGGAGACTGGTTCTTGCTTCATGACAATGCGCCCGCGCACACCGCGATTTTGGTAGCGCAGTTTCTAGCCAAATGGAAGGTGACTGTCATCACCCATCCCCCCTATTCTCCGGACCTCGCCCCGGCAGACTTTTTCTTGTTTCCCAAGCTAAAGAACGCTATGAAAGGGGACCGTTTTGACGATGTTCCAGACATTCAACGCAATGTGACGCGTATTATGAACTCCATACCGGCTGAGCAGTTTAAACGCGCCTTCCGACACCTCTACGAACGTTCAAAAATTTGTGTGGAAAGAGAAGGCCTATATGTAGAAAACTAATAAATATCTTTTGAAAAACATAAAAAACAACAAAACGAAAGTGGTTATAAATTCAAATTTCTAAAATAAAGAGCATAAAAAACCACAAACACAAGTTATTAAGTGTGCTATTTCATTATTATTGCAACAAAATTATTACAATACAAATAATAATATTAAACGTTTCGGCCACAATCTGGCCATCTTCAGTAAACAATTAAAAATCTATGAACGCCTTGTTACATCACATTGGTATAATACGAATCAAACGTCGTGTGTTATAATTGTCCGAATAAATTTCAATCGTCGTGTGTTATACATATAAAAACATGTTATATTTCTAATCGACGCTATTTCGTCTACGTCAGAAGTCATATATGCACCGTGTAGAACCAGAATTTCCAAATTCTGTTTTACGGCAGAATTATAAAGTTGAAACACAAAAACAAACAATACACAGATAGAAATTTGTCGTGACATTATGTGATGTGATATATCTTTAGAAATATCTTTTGATTATCTCGTTTTTTCTCTGTTTTAAAAAATAGTCCCGGAACTTTTTGAATGCACTGTGTACATACATACACACATTTGTCACGTAGTATACACACAGTCTTATTCATTCGTGACTATTACGAGATAATCGGATAATTTATCCGATATATAAAGTTACAAAATACATACAAAAAGAATATATACCGAGCGCTTAACATTCATGACACTCTTCTTCTGTTATATATATCACTTTAGATAACCTTTAAAATAACAAGAATGTACAATCAGACACAATCCTACTTAAAATGTCAAACAGAAGCGTACAAAAAATAATCTATCCATATACTGTGTATGTATATTGTCTCTGATGCACAAGCAAAGCTGACAGGAACATATGAATTTTGTGCTCGTAATCGCATATTCCTATTGCATATTGCGGACACAAAAATGTGCTCATTCGAATGTAAACTTTTTTACCCGCAAATTTATCGTGCTCATAGAGTGTACAGAGTACGATTCGATTCTCACAGATGTTGTATCCGCGTTTAAGGATTCCTTTGTTTAAATTTTAAGTAGGGGAATGAGCGACTAATAGAAATAATTGTTCATTCTAATAGTTTCCAATATTTTTAATTAATTACTTCATTATTATTCGATATTTTGAATTATTTTAATATTTTGAAAGCTACAAATTCGATAAGTGTAGCTTCGAGCAAAACTTAAATTCTATAAATTGGAAAATTAAGAGTATAATACATACTTAAATCTCCTAGTTACTTAAATACGTAGTTGGATCACAAAAAAATCACATTCCAAAGATCCATTAGTATTATCGATATGACATAAGTTTCCATCGTAATAATAAGTATGCGCTGCATCGTGTAATGAGCAATATTATAGCGAGTGCGATAATATCGTTCCAGAATTGGTCCCCCTTCATAGAGATGTCCGAGAGAAATTTCGAAGGATATTTATAATGACAGTAAAACTCACCCTTTTCTTTACAGTCTAGAGTGGGTCTGTCCAGCCCATAGATAGCTCCGACAAACCTACGGCGTCAAAACGTAACGAATAATATTAACGTCGAATAATATTAACGTTAAATACTTTACGTTTATATAATTTTGAATTAATAAATTTTAAATTAATTTATCATATTATATCAAATAATTCTCATTTACACAATTCTTTAAACATAAACCACAAGTATAAAATTATGTGAAGTTTTATTATAAATATGAATAATTGAAAAAAAAAATATATATATATACTATTGAAAATACACGTGATAAATATGTGTATATTGCTACTAAGTAATACAAAATTTACAAAGTGATTCTTACCCCTCTAGACCATATCGCAAATAACTGATATAGCTACCCCATTTAAGATAGCTTGGTAGATCACGTAATGATACTCCGAATCCAGCGAACATCATTAGTGGACATGCCAATGTTGGCCCTATAAATGTGCCGTTCTGCAAGTTAAAATGTTTCTTTCACTAATTTTACTTCAAAAGTTGAACATTTTTATGGAACATTTTGTAATAAATGTAACACATTCTTATCTATAGGGCGAATTGTTGATACTTGCAATAAATCTATATAATATATCAATAACAATAAAAAAACAAATTAATAACACATTTGATAATATCAAAGTTAAAAGAAATTGATAATAAATTAATAAGAGGATCGAGCATTGATAAGAGATACTAACTATATATATAATTAAATAACAAACATTATGGCCTACGAATAGTATTACTGATTATCAGTAAGCAACAATTCTAATTAATACTTGATTACTTACCACGACATTAAATACAGCGCCTATCATAAGCCCAGTACCTTGTCCTATAAACATGATTAATAGACTAATGGCCAAAAACATAGAAAATCGAATAATTTCCCATGGTTGCGCTGACATAAAGTAGACGATTATCGAGAAAAGTACACAGCACATTATCGAAATGGGCACGTCAATCAATGTTATCGCAGTGTAAAACGCCTTTAGACTGTACCATCTGTTGAAGTGCTCCTTTAGGAGGATAGACATTTGCATTGGGACTGCGAATCAAAAATAAGATGCTTTCTGTTATACAAACAAACTCACATTTGCGAAAGTTAGTCATCGCGAAGTCACGGCAAGTCATTTACGGAAAGTATGCGGATACTTACAGGTAACTATCGTAAGCATCATCGTCGTCATCATGTGGTGTATGAGGATAGCAAATAGAAGATTATAATTGTTCAAAACGCGGGAACCATCGGCGCCGGATCGCAGGAAAACAGTGCCCAGCATTATACCAACGACTATGTTAACAACGACACGTAAATGTGTCAGAGTCTACGACATATGTGCACAATATATTGTTAAATAGAATTCGTGTAATTGTAGTGTAAACGTTTTTTATGTCAGATCGAAAACGCTTGAAATTTTTTTACGACTTACACATTCTCTGAATTCTTAAAATATTAATTTTTAATATTTTTAAGATTTTATTCATTTTATTTAATTTAATCAATAAAACAATTGTAGAAAAACACTCCGCGTAATCTTAAAAAGAAGGATTTCAAATAATTTTGGGAACTTTCAAAGAGTATGCGTATCGCTGATTAAAATTATCATTGACATGCATCATTAAAACGCAATTGATAAACAAATAATTCTTACCATATCTCGTTTACACATGATAAAGCCTCTCCTTAGCAAGATCTTGATTTGATGAACGAGATTTGTCGCGTGTAAGCCGCTGTTATCATTTACTTCGTTTTTCAGAGGATGCTCCGCTGAAAAAAATCAAAAATTAAACGCTGCTTACATTAAATGTTGCTTACATAAATTTAGAGTATCTACAATAAAATTTCAAGCTTAACAATATATTTTAATTAATGCAACAGTATTTAAAATAAGAGTAAAATGAATATTTAAATATTATATACTTTATTATAAATAAATACTTTTCAATATATATATATTAAAAACTTGTTAATTTTAATATATATATATATATATATGTATGTATATATATATACACAACATATATATATATATATATACATATATATATGTATATATATGCATATACATATAATATTATGTATAGGATGTTTGGTAAGATTTGAGAAAGCGCTCGTGAACAGATAGAGCGAACCAAACTAAATCGAAAAATCCTCTACCATTTTCCAATTTTCGCAAAAATTAACAAGATATTAATTACTATATATTGCCGAATATTGGTCTTTAATAATTTTTTACTCAAGTATTATCAACTTTATCAACAGAAAAACGGCAAAAAATAAAAATTGTTTTCTTCTCATAGAACTGTAAGAATTTTTTCAGAATTTTTATCAACTTTTTAGTACTGCATTTTCTTATTCATATACAATTGGCAACTATTTTTACCAACATGAGAAAGTGTGGTATTAAAAACTTCTCAGAATTTTATAAGAAGAAAATAAACAATTTTTGCTGTTTTTCTGTAAAATTGATAGTATTTGAGTAAAAAGTTGAAAATCAATATTTGGCGATTTTTAGTAATTAATATCTTATTACTATTGCGAAAATTGCAAAATGGTAGAGGACTTTTCAACTCAATTTAGTCCATTCTGCCGCTATACAAGAATATTTTATCTCATTAATTATATATTCTGTATATACACAGTAATATTTTTTTAACAAACAATAAAGATGATCGTTGTAAAATTACATAATTTTATTATCATAGTGATTTTTATATTTTTATTTTCTAAGTACCTCTTAAACTTTTCGCATCTTTCAAGATTTCTGGATTGTCGAACCACTGCAAATTTCGTCCATTTTGCGACCCCATTATCAATGTATTGATTTTATCGTAACCGTACTCGCCACAAGCAAGCTCAATTACTACAATATTTGCATATATCAATATTAGATGATTAAACGAATGAAATTCTCAAGTAATTTATAAAAAGTAATTATACGTACTGTAATCTGCCGGATTATGATACATAGGACATGGCAGTTTCATATTTTCCAGATATGGCAAGAGTTTGCTCGTTGCTCCTTGGTACAGACAATCTCCATTCGTCAACACATATACCTGCAAGAATTTTGATTTTCTTATTATTCTAATTATAAACGCATATTACTCAGTAAACACAATGTTACATACATGTAACATGCAATGTCAGCTTAATAACACAGTGTGTCATATTACAATTATTTTGTTGAACTGACATTGCATGTTATATTTATATTACATGTAACATTGTGTATACTGGATAAAGATGAGATTTAAAACAATTTATGTATTGATATCACGTGAAGCAATATTATTAATTATCTTACATATTTTTAAGCACACTTTTATAATTTTTTATAGTAATTTCTGTGATTATTTACTTACCTGATCGAACAATTGAAATAAAGACGCACTGGGCTGATGGATAGTACAAATTATTGTTCTCCCCTGTCGCGCCAATATTTTTAGCAAGTTTACGACTTGCATGCAAGATGAACTATCCAGACCTCTGTAACAAATACGACAAATATAACAAGACATTAATAAACAATTCTTTATTGAACTAATATTAATGATATTCCATCAATCGTTACAAATAATTTTGACTAAAAATTAGGAATATTAGGTATTACGTATTATACTTTAAAAAAAGGTTAATATCATGATGATTACTCATAGAGACGTTAATGTGCAATATAATATGTAAAATAATCGTGAATTTTATTCGCCGTCGCGGCGAATAAAGACTAGTACTACGATATAACAATACATATATGTTGATAAAATATACAGCAATAAAATAATTAAGTAAAATCAAAAATAATTAACGACTCATTTATTTTTATTAGAAAGAGAAACTCTACCAATTTTAATAAAGAAATGAAACAATATTTAAAAATATATTAATATAATAAATAACTTAGATAAATAAATAAATATATAAATAACTTAGATAAATAAATAAATAATTAAATTGCTCGAAGTGAGGTTTTTCTTTTTGTAAGATGAAAAACTAATTCTAATAAATAGTTAACAGAAAAATTTAACGTAAATACGTTTATTTGCATTTACGTAAATGTGTTTATTTAGAATAAAAGATGAATACTAAGAAGCAATTAAAGATATTAAATTGAAGGATTTAAAAGCTATTTAATAGCTATTAAATCGCTATTTAATCTTTTTAAATCGTAAAATAAATAAAACGGATAAAAAAGTTAAACAACATTGAATAATCAAGGTTACATTGAGCTTACGTGGTTGGCTCGTCGAGAAACATCATCGTGGGATTATTGACTAATTCAAGAGCTATGGAGAGCCTTTTTTTTTGACCGCCGCTTAATCGACCGGATCTCGTGTTCATATGTTCGTACAAGCCAAGTGTCGTGAGAATATCTTCTATCTAAAACATTATATTAATTCTTTTAAAGTACTATAATTCACTTCAAATCTCAACGGTAAATCTCATTTGTACAATTAATATGTAGAATAAGACTATTAATATTGATAAATCAGATAGTAATAAACATTTTTATATTATCTTTGGTAAATGTTTATCAAAATATTGCTGAAATATGTACCTTATTTTTTAAAATTGTGTGCTATTCATAAAAATTGTTCTGCTCATAATGAATAACGAGCGACAGAAAAGGTTAATGACTTTGACCTTCTTGAGAGTCAAAGTCAAGATCAGTTGGAGATCATTTGGAGTTGATAGTGCAAAGATAAACATTTACTTTATCTTTAAATAATAATTATAAAGTATATTAATTAAATATTAAATCTGGCAAAGCACTGTAATAATATTATTTTCTTTGATAAATTCTAGTAAATTTCATGATGATTTCTTTCTTAATAAATTATATTAAATAGTTTTGGCTAAATTTTTACTCACGATCATCTCTTTCTTGTGTTTTGGTGTGCTCGAAGGCAATTTTAAATCGGCGGCGACCCTCATATTCTCAATCACGGTGAGCAGGGGTTCCAATCGATCTTCTTGTGTGATGTACGCGCTGCATCTGAGAATTAATGAAGTGTCAAAACGACACGCATAATGATACGATCGATATCCAAAAACAATATTTAATTCTTAAGAAATTTTCAACAATGTAAATACACATAATATAAAATCAAAAAGAAGAGAGAACAAGATGTATATAAAATGTCTTTAATTCCCTTAATTATTTAAATACACATTTTACATAAATTACTAATTTAAAGAATTTCAAATTTAATGATATATTATATGAAAGTATCGAAGCTGTACTTACTTCCGAAAATTATTAAGATGTCGAATACGACCATTAACATATATGGAACCATCCATTCCGGTTGTCCGAAAACCGGAGAGAATGTCGAGTAACGTGGATTTTCCCGCGCCGGATGGTCCCATTAAAGCGATTAACTGTTTGCTAGGAAGCCTTCCACTAATCCCATGCAAGATTTCTTTCTCCTCTGAAATTTTTTTCAATGTGATGATTGTTGTGATGATTGTTTTAAAGATCGTTATTTACACTAGTTTTTCGTTTAATTCCGAATAAATTCTCTTCTATAATTATCACTGATGCTACAATCGATTAATTATTGTTGTATTGAATATTTCTTTATGTAAAAAATAATTTTTTGCAAAATATACGTACGTGTTAAAATTTAATAAAAAATTACTTTGCGGAAAGCAATAAAAAAATAAATATTATTAATTATGTATAATACAGTTAACTTTTTAATAAATATATAAGTTTTTTAAATATTTATTGCATACTTTTGATGTACTCGGCGTATTTTGTTTACCTTTGTAAGGTATTTTTTTAGAATATATAGAATATACATTATATTAAAGTTATCGATATAGGATAAAAGCGTTAGATGTGGATTAGGCAATTTCGAATCACTTATTATATTTAAATAATTATAGTATTTTTCATTAAATAGTACATATCACAAACTTTTTTTTATCTTTTTCAAGTGTCAATTGAATTGAATTTATTAGAAACAGTGCTTTTATTGATGTCGTTAACTAATTAAATATACGAGGTTAACTAATGTATCTTTAAAAATTCATTTAAAGTGTAATATCATAAGAATTGCCTTATGGCTTTATAGTAGGTAAATAATTATAGATTTCATGGAAAAAAATCAATGTTGTACTTAGTTGAGATTAAATGTGTCCGCAAGTGTTGTTTAATCATCATGTTATAACGATACTTTTATTGCGTACATTTATTATAAAAATGTTTAAAAACTTGTCAAATCTTACAAATGATGTTATTTCGAAAAGATTTATTTGTTTTAAGTATCAAAATAACTAGAATATATAATATCTATACGCAAAAAATGTTACTATTCATAATTTAACTGTTTTTTATTGCTAAATGTTTAATTTTCACTAATTTTTTTATTTATTATTAATTTTTAACTGTCACTAATTTTTAAGTAAACTTGAATGTGTTAAAATTGCACAATGATCCACAATTAGACCTTAGAACTAGATGTGGATCATCAATTATAATTTCGTTATATATATTACGATATGCATGCGCAAATTATTTTTATTATTCTTATGGGATGTAATAATGTCGCCAAAAGAATAAAGCATATGGTGAATTGATCTGCAATTAGTACATAGGGTCTAATTGTGGATAATAGTCACTACCTTATTTAATTCGAATTAAAATATATAAAACGATAATGAAATAGAATAAAATCATCCATAATGTAATCTTCATGATCAATCATGACTATTAAATATTTTATTAATTGTTTGATATTGGTCTGGATAAAAAAAAGAATATAATTTTTTTTTAAAGAGTGATCCACAATTACTGGTTTTATCCTATAACTTGGGAAAAATAATGAAATCCCTTGATGCTAATTTGCACACCCTATACAAGTAAAGACATGTATGAGATGCTCAAATATATGAAACGCTAGTTGCTAAAATGTGAAAATTTTTTATAGCATCACTCATCATGCTTGAAAGTTCTGCATAATTATTGTAATAATAATCTAACAAAATTATTTTTAGACTGGTATCTAGTTAAATTTTTAGGTATTTCAACAAAATCATTCTTTCCTTGTAAAATAAGATAACTTTGGCTCAATTTGAAAAAATGCTTAAACAATATGTATGTCACAGTATGTATCCAAAATCAGGATATAAGACTTTTTAAAACGTTTAATTTATATCCCGATTTTGAATGAGTGCTGTCATTATCAAAAGGACCAAATTTATTCCATTTTTATACAGTATTTGTAATCTGAGTGACTTTTTAATCTAATATGTAACAAAAAAAGTTTAAGGGTAGCTTACCTCTTCTGAAACGATGGCTGACAGTATAGGTGATATTCTCAAAGATGATATCGACCGATTCCTTGTCATTACTGTGCGCGGCGTCGGACGGCATACCATCCTCACGTCTTTTGAACGTAGATTTAGGTTCGACTGTACAGACTGATGCATTGT
The DNA here is from genome assembly GCA_017607545.1 of Acromyrmex charruanus. Classification (NCBI taxonomy): domain Eukaryota; kingdom Metazoa; phylum Arthropoda; class Insecta; order Hymenoptera; family Formicidae; genus Acromyrmex; species Acromyrmex charruanus. The sequence goes on from JAANIC010004197.1 coordinate 718,226, forward strand.
TTTCCTGTCGATTGCTTGCCTCGTGCATCAATACTTCCATCGTTATGCACTTTGTCCAAACCGATCGAGTGATAAGGACCGATTATGCTTGAATACTCATCTGTCGCTCCAGTCCGAGCAATCTGGAACAAACGAATCAACAAGATATAATAAAACCACAGAGGATTGCAGACGCAGCATAAAAAAAAGACAAAAATAACATTTATTAAATAATTTGTAAGAAAAAATGATTATAAAATATGATCGTAAAGAAGAAATAATATTTCTAGCGTATTAATGACCCCATACTGGCTACTTCTTTAGAAAATAAACATTTATTACTAGATCTGAGATAATCGCAACCTTGTGCTATTGCAAGGTAAATAACAGATTAATTTTATCCTGAATTTTTTTCCTGAACTTGACGCATAATGATTTCCTTTTTCACGATTGATATATAAAACATGTTACAGATGGCTTGATTAAATGCTAATCGACGATATATAATCGAAGATGTGCACAGATTAGATAGTTATTAGATAGTTAGATTATTAGATAGTATAATTATAATTTTTTTAAACTCGAAAAGTACAAAAAAAGGAGCATAAAGCCAACCAAACAACACAAAACATTCTTAATAATATATCATATATTAGCCCTTCGTGGTCAGACTTCAAAAAAGCCACACATTGGTTATTCTTCACACAACACATGGACGTCTTTTGGACGTCTGTTGTATGCATCAAAAGTCCTGCGGTTGCTTAACGTCTTGAACGTCCAAAGAACGTTCCGCTTTTAGCGTAGCTGCGGTAGGACGTCTATAAGTGGTATTCATAGTCGATTCTTATATTCAAGATCGTCTTAAAGTATAGTCTTAAAAAGTAACAATCAGAGGGCCATATTAGCGTTTTAAGACATTACTTAAAATAGTCTTGAAATAAGAACGGACTATAAATATCGCCCTGTAAGATTACTTTCACATGCAACGTAACTTGGGTAAGCGTAACTTGCATCAGTCAATCGTCTTAACTAGAATAACGCGTAGTAGCTGATACAATTTAATATGATTTGATTGGTTGACGCAAGTTCTGCTTACGCAAGTTACGCTGCATATGAAACAGCCTAAAACATCCGAAAGACATATTTAGGATTGAACCACAAAATTCAATATTGCGTATGTATGTTTAATATATTTTGTGATATACATTATGGACATATATTTAAAATTCGAGTTTTGATGTTCTTTACATTAAATAAGATTTTGAAGATGTTCTAAGCACATTCGTTAAATGTTTAGAGGACACCTGTTGTATATCCCGGAAATATCTGCTATATATGTTCATATAAGCATTGAATATTATTGTTATTATAATGTCATTATTATTATTATTACTTATTATTATTATTGTCATTATTGAATCGTCAATGTAATGATATATGTTGACATACATAACTGTATAAAATATATATATATATATGTATATAAGATTAAAACATAAAAGGTTGGGCAACGAGTCAGATATAAATACAAAAGACTATTTAATAATATTAGATTACAAACATTTCGACTTCGATCGAGTCATTTTCAATGTTAGAAACCAAATTTAAAATTACAAAATAATAATGTCAGAATATATAAATCTTTACAAATAACAACGTCTGAATATGTAATCATAAAGAACAGTCGTAAACTTTTTCTTCCATAAATGAAGTCAAAAATTGCATAATCAAATCAATCCGGATATAACAAGTTCATCTTTGTAAATATTATCATGTCTATAAACAATTAACATTACAGTTAATATAAAGTCCTTAATACCTATTATATAAAAATTATACTTCTAAATACCTTGTTATATAAAGTTGTAAGTCCAATTATTAAAGAAAAATTCATTATGTAAAATCCGCCAGTTTACATTGTTATTAAAAGATTGGAGCAATAATGCAGACAAAGCTATAAGAGGCTGACGATATCCAACAGTGTAATGACCACAGACAACCACGAGACAAGTATGAATGTAAGTGAAGACTGGAATGGGACAAACTGAGAAACTAAGAGGGAGAAAGAGATCGTATAATGTTGAAATATGATTCAAGCAATGATTCCGTATCATTCTGTTTGTTAATTCCATGTTTCTATCTTTTTATATATATCATTTCCGATATCTCTTATTATAAAAGAGCTCTATATCTACCATAATCTCTACATTATCTCAATAAAAAATGTGGTTATTCCCTATGCGGTGGTTAGAAATCACTGATGGGAATTTGTTCCTCTTATTGATATATCGAAAATGTATTCATGTACTTTCGTTTTTAATTGTCTCTTTGTCCGATCAACATAACTAATATCGCAATCACAGTACGAGATTTTATAGACAATATTCTGACTTTGTAACGGTTCCAATTGATCTTTCCCTCTCTTTATTCAATTCTTTAATGTATTCGGAATTGTGTAAGCCAATTTTTACAATTAAACATATTCGCAATTGGAGCAAATTTTTTTCAGAAACAGAATTAACAAAAGGAACTGTAAAAAATTTATCTTTTATTTTATTATTATTGGTATTATGAAATTCAATCCGATTTTTAATAGTCGAAAAAATAAATTGTAAGGGATATCCATTGTTTAAAAAAATTTTTATAAAATTAATCAAATTATTTTGCTGGAAACAAGGATAACATAAACAAAAGATTTTGTCCACGATACCATATATTACCCCTCTCTTATGACAAATTGGGTGATGTGAATAATAGTTAAGTAATCTATCGGAAAAGGTTGCTTTGTGATATCCGTCAAAAAGTCTCTGTTTTTCAATAATTAGTAAAGTGTCCAAAAAATGTAGTTTTCCGTCTAACTTCTAGTATTTATGATTATTCTTTATGATTACATATTCAGACGTTGTTATTTGTTAAGGTTTATATATTGCAACGTTATTTTCTAATTTTAAATTTGGTTTCTAACATTGAAAATGACTCGATCAAAGTCGAAAGTTTGTAATCTAATAATATTAAATAGTCTTTTGTATTTATATCTGGCTCGTTACCTAATCTTTTATGTTTCGATTTATTCGAATCGAGCCATCGTATTTCTTTTTATATATATAAAATTAATTCAAGTAATTAATTAATTTTATTATTATAATAATTACATAATCACGGATTACATTAATAGTAAATAATAATAAATAATATTAATTAACTCGGTAAAAAAATTTTCATGCACGAATATGTAAAATATATGTCCATACTTGTTCACGTATCCCTTTTTCATTTATAAAATTACTTTTTAGTGTAAATGTAATAGAAATAATAATAGTAATGTGAAAATATTAAAAATAATTAAAAGGGTAATTTTCACACTATTTGTTTTAGAAAAAATCAAGTTGGAAAAAATATTAAAAAATTACTTATGTACAATTATATGTAAAATTATGCATAATTGTGTATGAGCAATTCTTTTTACATATAATTATGTATGTACGTACATATCAATAATGAACGATTATAGATAATCGTGAAAATTCTCTACCGGTCGTTCAACCGATTGCGAGCAATTTCGTTTTAACCCTTTATCTATGGTGTCGGATTCACATAAGATACGGATTACATATATTTATAAGAATTCAATGCGTCTTTTATATCGTTTAATGACTTAATAGTGACTATTCAAAATACACCTAACTTTTTCACTGCATTTTTGCTTTGCGAATTTATAATATCTGACGATGGCACAATCATAATGCCGAAACATGTCATGTAATACAATGTAACGTTAAGTTTTTAAATTAAATTTATATTTTATATCAATTTATCAGAATGTTAAAACTTTAAACGTTTATTACACATATCTATATTCGAATTTTATTCTAATTTGTCCTTCTATATTCTTGATATTCCTATTACGCCCAAAATTCCATTAAAAAAATATTTCCCACTTAATTCAAACATTACTCAACAATGATTATTCCTTAGATATAATTTTTTCCACTATTAACAATAAAATAAAAACTGTCCTATCGACATAATATTGAAAAAAGTATAATGAAGATAAAAATAATAACTCCACATCTAATATTTCGAATAAGGATTTTGTCATCCCATATCTAAGTAACATATCTAATAAATTTGAGTTTAAAATTGCTTACGAATCAATGAATGAGTTCAATAAATTTAAAACAGGAAAAGACCGGTTAAGTAAAGAGAACTAATGTAACGTCGTGTATAAAATAATTGTTTAGATTGTGAAGCCTCATTATGTTAATCAAACAAAGAGAAAATTTAAAACTCGTATTAAAGAATACAGAATATTTAAAAATCTCTTGATTCAATGTCAGTTGTTTTATGCCATCAAATAAAAAATCATTTCGTCGCGCGTTTCTAAGAACTATATACGTAGTATATAAATTCACACAAGAATCATACAAGCATTTTAAGATCCAGCTAGACCGTTTAAGATTTTGATTGTTTATTAATTTATATTTGTTATTATCATTAATATCTGGAAATGTATCCACATAAAGCGAGACAAGTCCTTCGCATCGTTAACATCTAGTTAAGTCCGTAAAATGACAAGAATTTAGGAGCATTGTGTTGAATATAGAAATTCATTACGCAATTAAATTATATTGACCATAGGAATTTAACAATTTTAAGTTTGACATTCATGTATTCAGCGTATTGATATTATTAAATTGATATGACATACTGAAGTTATTTTAATATATGACATATCACTAAGAACATCTTGTATTGCGACTTTATGCTCCTTTTTTTATACTATTTTGTAATATTTATTTATATAGGGTGTTAAAAAAAACCATTCAGCATTTACGTAATACATACCGTACTGTATGAATAAAAGAGCCATATGGCACACTCGAACGTTGTGTACAAAATTAATTGTAAGGATTGCAATTCCACATATGTGGGCCAGACGAGCAGGATGTTAAAATCTCGCATTAGTGAACACAGAAACTACATCAACTGGAATACCACACACGCTCGGTTATTATGAAACATTGATTAGAATATTCTCATGAATTTGATCGAGATAACATATGCACCTTAGATGAGGAAAAAATACTGAATGAGAGACTCATTTCAGAAACTATTTTTATCAAACAACAAACTAATGGAAATTTACAGAATGATACGGAAATATTGGATAAAGCACACAATAGTATAATTATGTTTAAGTGACGCTCTCAATGTTTTCTATAATTTATATTTATACAGTTGTATTGTATGTCTTTTATTGTTGTCTCGTCAGATGAGACTCGACGTTCGACGCTTGAACAACTTAATAACGGTTCGATAATCATGTAAATTACAAAAAAATAAGTAATTTATGATACTAATAAAATTGTTTACGAGACAAATCACATTTTCACAATTAAGCAAATAATAACGAAATGCAAATTTCATCGTCAAAATGTCATTCCACACCTAAAGTTCAATCATTTATGGCGTGATGCTTTATTTCGAGGCGTTATATGTATGTACATGTTCTTGTCTTCGGTACACCGAAAGTACACAACATGGGCTCGTGTGTGGCTACCGGTTTCGCCAGGTTGCTGTCTGATTCTGTGTCGCCACCGTCAACACAGAGTTCTTAGCTGAGTACTCAGGAGCCTTAAATTGTTTTATTATTGAAATTGTTTAGCTTGAGATTGAGTTTTCGATCTATATTTATCAAGACAGTAATTATGCAATAATTATACAAGGTACTACCCTCCAATGACCTTGACCTTGACATATGTTGACCCCGAGTGAACCCCTTGAACAAATTTTAGTCGTCATTCGTTATTCTTTATAAAGTTGTTAATAAAAAAATTAATTTAAAAAATGTGTTTTAAAACAAAAAATTTGTGTTTGTAAGGCAGAAAATATTTTATTATATATAATTGACCTTTTTCATTCTTTTTATATGGGTAGAAGAGAAAGTAGTTTTCAAACCAGTTGAAACTAAAAATATTAGCTATTTCTGTGCAGCGTGAATACTGCTAAATTTAAAATTCTGAAGGAAAAAATGTAGTTTATTAATTCAATTAAATAAAAAAAAGTTGTTCTTTTAAAATGAGCCATAAATACTGTTCAATTCAAAATTGTAAGTAGAAAATCAATTGTTTCATTTGAAAATCAATACAATCAAATAATGCCTATTCGAGCCAACACAGGATAATGAATGAGACTCGACGCGTCCGACGCGCATAATAACGTTTCGATAATCATTATATTAAGAAGTACAATGACATCGCCGTTACATTACTACTCTTAAATTCTGAATTCTGTTAACGTTTTACATGCGTTTTATATTGATAAGAATCGAAACGTCTGCGATTATAATTATGTTATTGTAATTTAAATAAACCAATCTTCACATCTTGTCATTCTGTTTGGATCAAATAGGCATTATTTGATTGTATTGATTTATCTCAATCGAGCTTTACACATTTTATCGAACTTTATACTTACACTTAGTTGATTAATTATATTGTTTATTTAAAAATGCACCATGAATGCTATTTTATTCAAAATTATAAATAAGAAATTTTTCGTTTTAATTTGTACATAATAACTGAATTAAAAAAAAGTTGTGCCGTAAAAATATATCATAATTCTGCTTTATTTAATTAGTTAAAAGAAACATAAAAAGAATTATTACATAAATATGTACAATAAATGTTACTTAAATATAAATTTCTTATTTTTAATTAATAAATTAATCGCTTTTATGTATATTTTATATTAATACGTTTCCTTAATTATACAGTTGTATAAAAGTTTTAAAATAATAACTATAGAATTTCATGTAATTGCTACTTTAATTTATTTAAACTTTTACATGTATAAAAATTTTTTTATATGGAATCCAATCCATTTTTATGGATTTAAAATACGGATTCAGATGGATTGAAAATCTTCCAATCCATTTCAATCCATTTTGTTTGCTGGGACTGTAACTATAAACATGACTACGTCGCCCAAATTCCTATAACGAGAGAAATATATGTCACAAATATTTCACAATATAACCTCATTTATTTGTTAAAATTACTATATGATTTAAATAAGCAAATCTATCCCGAATTTACACATTTCTGATTATTCGTTATTATATTTAGCTTGTTTTAAGGTGAAAGATAAAATGTCATGCAAAAATTCCTTAGACTTATATAACATTTACGTAGGCGAAATTAACCAGTAATTTATGATCGGTCGGATTGCGATCCCAAAATATTTTGCATATGAATTTCGACCATAATTTTGCATTACCAACAACATCTTGAACAGCAAGTCAAGAATTATTACTTAATTGTTCTAAATATCCATTTTATAATTAATAAGAATTAGAAATTCGGACAAATTCTCTGCTTTAAAGACACAAAATTTATATAAGAAATTATATAAGAAAATATTTTGCGCTGTTAAAGCAGGGAATTTGTTTTATCGGAGCGCAGTCGTGTTCAAAAGTTGGATTTTATTGATATAAACTTTTTTTATTAATAATTTTTTAAAGAACAACGAGCGATGGCTAAAATTTATCCAAAGTCATTCGGAGTCATGACCTTTACAACATATGTCAAGGTCAAGATCATTGCAGGATAGTCCCTTATACTGCATAATTAATACTAAGACTTCTTCATTCCGTATGATGTGTTAACTATCTGCCATATAAATGCTGAATGGTTTTTTTTTAATACCATATATGTAAAATACTGTCGCGTATTCATAGTCATGATTTAACCACAGATTTGATTTGAACTATAGGTTTAAATCAGTCGTGAAAAATACTTCTCAAACGACGATTTAATAAATCTGATTAGTTCAATCTTTAGTTCGAACTCAGCTCGCCTGAAATGAGGATCGATCTACGACATTCTACTCTACGAATGCGAACTTTAGACTTATAATTATGGCTTCAAATATTTTATTGATACTACAATCTTCTTTGAGTAATATTCACAAACATATACAAATGATAGATCATATTATCAATAAACATAAGAATCTTATTTTAAATTATACATGTGAAAACACAACTAGTACAAACTAGAAATTAAATGCCTATGTCGAAGCAGGATCTTTAATGCTTAAATAATTTAATGTGAAATATATAAATATACTATATACAGTGAATGCAAAAAGTATTCGCACAAGGAAATTGTTCATAAAAAAGTCTTATTTGTAGAAAGTAAACATTAATTAACAATTTTATACAATGAATACATTCTGCTCTAACATAAACGAGTTTCGCATATATTTCTGATTTTAGAAGCTAAATTTCGAATACTTACTTTTTGAGCATCCAATACAATTTTTAATTTTCACTTATTTTTCAGATGATATATTTTCTATAATTAATATATATCTTTTTGGTGTATATAATTTTAAGAAACATACATTTTATTTTATTCTTTATGAATAAATTGTTAATTACCCAGAAATGATTGTCAATTAAATGTTGAATCGATGTCAAATTGATGTTGAAATCATCGTATTGATATCAATTCGACATTAATTCGATGACTCATTTCTCGCTGGATAATATTTACTTTTTAAAAATAAACTTTTTTTAAAAAATATTTTTTCTGTACGAATACTTTTTTGTACTCAGTGTATATACATGGATATATTTACAGTAATTTCATATTTATAGTTATTCGAACTGCGCGCCGAATTGATTTTGACTTATAAACGCAATTAAACTACTGTAATAATATCACGAATTAAATTAAATTGACAAGCAATCTTTAATAATTTGATGCTCAATCAAGCATCATATGAGAAAGATGTACTGAAAAACTGTAAATAAATTTATTGTGAAAACTATTATCTCGGCCGGAAATCGAACTCGGATCTCTTGTATTCCATACGAGCGCCTTAAGCCTTTAGATTACCGCGGTCTTTTATTATTAATAAAATTCAACTATCATTTACCGATAAATTTAACATAGAGTCAAATATGTGTTTTGCCTAATAAACTATTGTCTAATAAATATCCTCTACAAGTCTCTAATATGATGAAATAAGACTTCAACAAAATGTTCTTCAACAAATGTTTCCATTCTGTCTTTCTGCGTTCTATTATACATTGATAGTTTCGTAGAGATATAATTCAGTTTTACAATTCACGGAATTATTAAATTAAAACGATGCATAAACAATGCATAAATCAGAGAGAATTCATAGTTCGATTTTTTGTGTATATTAATAGATAAGCTGCGTCATTTCGTGAGGATAAAGGTAGCTTTGTATTTATGAGATAATTTTCCGTTCACACGACGCACGATGATTCATGACAAAGCCACTCGTTTTGACGATATGCCTTTTAAATTTATGCTCATTGTGTAATTATCAGTTGTCCGTAAACAGAATACATTTCGTAACGATTAGAATCCAAAACAATTGTGAAAAAGCTTATTGCATAACTTAAAATAAAATCAAAATGTTCTTGTTTGCGTATAATCAAGGACTGAATATATTTGGTGTTACAAATTACTGCGCACGCTTCTTTTATTCTCACTTAACCTTGCAAACATTTCTTTTATTGCAAAATAATAGACCTATTTTCACATACATTTCACACTGCCCAAATCTATTCTAACGGCATAACCTTGTTACACAATAAGCGGCTAATCATAGGCATATCTATTTGAATTTATACCGATGATAGTTATATCAATGAAATTCTTGATGCATCCGATATTTACTTAAAGTGGATACGAGATATATTTATAGTAGATAAGATATACAGAATCTTCTTCTCTCCGTCCAGTTTTTTAGTATGGGTAAACATGATTTAGCGAACAAATAAAAAATAAATCTTGCATGAATTTCTCGATAATGCGAAACGTAGATTCTTGGCTGTGACCGAATGATACGTCAATAAGATCGTATCACCTTGATCATACTCCGAGAGTACTAAGTCCAGTAACCTTTGATGATTTTATTAATCATTACGAATCGTTAATTTTATCTAATCATAAATGAATGTTGCGTAAATAAGTAATGAAAACTAATATTATTGAATCTTTACCCGGTCATCTCACAATTTTTAAAATATAAGAAAACGAACGATAACTATGACTATCAATTCAGCAGAACATTTGTAGTAAAGAGAAAAAAAAGGATAGATAGTTAAGTATATAGTTGCGTCAAAGATATTATCATGAATTTACGTAGCGTGTACATAAGCCAAAAAAAAATAAGAAATTGTCACTAACGGGAAATAATGATGTTCTAATTGCGCAATGCGATATAATTCTCCTATGTTGCTATAAACTACATGAATTGCGATAAATACAGAGCAAAATATTTTACACGCGAGAGTTTAATCGCATTCGACGTCATTCGCATAAAACAAATAAATCAAAATTTCTATTTGGATTGTAATCGCCATTCTCTTGATGAGCATTAATAAATCTTAATGTTCGCAATTCCAATCGGGACATTTAATGCTCGTGTGCTTTTTACGCCGCGTTTGTTATTGTCTTTATATCAAACATTTGAAAACATGTTTTCAATCACCAGTCCACTCATCATATTTCCGTAGCTTTCCCGGGTGTTAACTTTCTTATGCGCTTTGGTAAATATTATTAAAATAGTCAAGCAGGATAAATATTATTAAAATAGAAGACTATTGCTCCGTATAAAAAATTAATATCTAAATCACACGAAATTTGCGGAAAGAAAATTTTTTACCAATGTAGTTTACCTTTAATAAGAATTTACTAAGAAATTTATACTCCTCTAAGGACACATTGCGCAATCAACGTAATTGTAATAAGAAAATAGGAACAAGATAGATTAATTGGAAATATTAATGACAAAATTATCTTTTTACATACCTCTTTTCGAATACATCGTAAAAATGGAATTTTTTATGTAATAAGAAACTCTGTGTGGGTGTGCGCGCGCGCATGTATGTGTGTGTGTGTGTGTGTGAGAGAGAGAGAGAGAGAGAGAAGTAAAGTTCGAACAATAAGTTAGGAATACTAACGATAGTTGTCTCTTTGTATTTCTCGAATATATCGCAAAGAAAATCGGGAAAGAATTTATATAACAAAGAAACTGAAACAAGATTTGCCAACGATAAATTGGAAGTACACTATAATGACGTTCTATGTTGTCTCGTGCTCTTCCTCGACATCGCAAAAATTTATTTTTCTAATCTAATAGGAACTGAGAGAAGTAAAATGTGTGTGTGTGTGTGTGTGTGTGTGTGCGTGTGTTTGTGTGCGTGTGTATACCAACGATAGATTGGCGAAACTAATGTGTAATATAACAATCTGCTGCGGCATTTTTTTGCCGCAACATATATGTGTGTGTTGCAAGGTGAAAGCAGTGAGATACTTCAAGGAAGATCAAGCAGTGGGATACTTCACGGACTATAGAGTACAGTGTATATACTTTAATCTTTTTGTATTGCCTGAGTGATGAATAGTTATTGAGCGTGCGTTACTGTTGATACATCGAAACGGATATTCTAAAATCAGCTCCATGAATTATAAAATCATCAGCGATGGAAGAAATGAAACAGAAAATATTATAAAGGGGAATGCCTCCATGATATAGAAGGATTTCTTAGAAATGAAATCTCTGAAACCTATAAATTCATTTAGAATATAATGAAATATATCGCCCAATGTTAAATTCAAATTTTTTGTCGGCAAGGAAAGTTGAAAAAACTCGTGTTTGAAGTTCTACCGAAGTAACAATGCAGGACCCGGACTTCCAACGGCTTTCCCCCTCCACTCTCATTGTCTGCAGACTCTCTACTTCTCTCGCTACAGTGTCGTAAACTACCTAACATCTTAAACATACTTCGGTAAAACATGTTATTTTTCAAATGTTATTTTTCAAATGTTCTTGCCAATAAAAAAGTAGAATTTGGTATTAGGTGATAGATTTCATCATTCTAAATGAATTTATTTCCATCTCTAAGGCAGAAATCCTCCTATACCGTGGGCAGCATACCTCCTTTGTCTCTTGAATGTAAATTCTATAGAACGAAAACGATGATAAAGGTCGGTATTCATATATTAGTTTTTATATATATATATATATATATATATATATGAGACTGT
>JAANIC010004197.1:731112-743285 GCA_017607545.1 Acromyrmex charruanus
ATGATAACTAAATTTAAATCTCTCTCTCTCTCTCTCTCTCTCTATTTCTCTCCTTCTCTCTCAAAAATAGTATAACAAAAATAAATCCATTTCGTATATAGAATTAATTAAAAATATAGCGATATTTCTGTTTATTTGCTTAGATGCTTTTGCAAAAAAAGCTCTTTTTGAATCGATTAAAAATACGAAAATTATTGATACATTACTAATTTCTTTTGCTTTTAAAAGGAAGTCGCAATAATATATTGAAATAATTATATAATTAATATATAATAATATATATCATTATATACACATTAGAATTATATCAATCATATTAAAGACATTTTTACGGAATTGTGTCAGTTTGAAGAGAAACAATATCACTGAATCAGACTTACGATTGCAGATGTCAGTGTTTGTTAATTTTAATTACAGCGTCGCACGCGAATAGAAGAAATGTCGATCGCGCACTTTCGTAACTGTTGATTTTCGTGACTTTTTACGCATACACTTGCGAAACAACTGCGAAGATAGAATTCACATATGTCACAGAATAACAAAAACTGTTCAAATATTAACTATATGACGCGTACGTATTTATTGTTAGATGTATTCGTCAGCGATCACGGGACAAAGGAAGATATGGTCGATGGCCGACACAAATCAATCGATCGTAGAAAACATCGAATGTTATCACTACGCATTCCACGATTTCGATAAAACTTCTGGAAGGGGTTTCCTCATACGCTTCATTATTAATGATACTCGCATATCAAAATCTCCTCGGGGGGGGGGGGGGGGGGGGGGGGGGAGGAGGGAGAGGAATGGGAGGCAGGAAAGCATTTAGGACTATGTCCTCTTTAAATACGCTGCATTGATAAGAGAATGATGAGTTGTATGCATAGAATGAGTTGTGTGCGCAAAGTTCAAGAGAGATCCGGACAGTATGAGCGAACGTTCACAAGCTCGACTTTCGTATTGAAAATAATCGCGTTACGTTTCTTTCTGTTCCATGTGATCCATTCACTTTCAGCACTTTCGTTGAATTATTCATGATCATATACTTGCCAATATTATTATTTTTTCTTTTGCATATATTAATAAATACTAATTTTGGAGGCGATATGAATGAATTTACATATATATATTTATTTTTATTCTCATATACAGAATAAAGCAGGATAATTTTAGTCGATATAAACATTTTTAGTTTGTATTGATTGTGTTCTCACATGTATGGTCTAAAATGTGATTCTTATTGTTTGTATTACGTCACCTGAATAAAACGTTGTTTCCTCATGTATACCGATTATTGCGAAGAATATTACTAAGGTCTAGGCTTTTCTAAAGACTTAGGACATTCATACGGAAGAATCTATTCATACAATAGATCCAGATTCGACTCTCGGTCAAGGTAATATTTTTCGCAATAAATTTATTTACAGTTTTTCAGCACATTTTTTTAATATGATGCTTGATTTTTACTTGTTCTTACTCCATTTTTTATTTGTAATAATGCACACAATATTGTTTTAATTAATGTGTCATTGAAATAGTTTATGATCATTAATATGATATTGCTAGTCCACGTGTACCGATCGCGAAGAAGAGATAATAAAATTCTTACAGATAATGAAGTTCTTGAAGATAATAAAAGTTTGGACTTCGACCCAATGCTTACAAGTTACGTTCATCAAATATGATGGACTTTACTACCTCTTACCAGAGAGATGACTGAATCATTCAATATTTTTAAATAATTACACAAATAATTATCACATATTAATCTTTCTTTAGCAATACGAATTTTATTTTTTTTTTCTCCAATAGGGATCTTCAAGAAACAACAGCAAACTTTTTATTGTTTCAGAAAATATAAAAACCCGACAAAAATCTATAAGTATACTTGTTTTAACAACGAATTTTTACCATCAGAAAAGTCAAATTGTATTTTATATACCTTTAGACAGATTTAAATTCATCTATCAAAATTTACATCTATCAAAATATGTGCCTTTAAAAACGGCAGAGAGTTGACTTATTAAGTTTTAATTTCCAATTCGTTTCATTTCCAATTTTTCAGTCGAAAGAAATAATCTTTGAAACTAAAAAAATATTTTTTGTTATTGCTTATGTAAGTTATGTTAATATTTTCAGTAACATTAAAAATGCTTCTTATTCTATTAATATTGTGATATTATTAATCATAGTCAAGTGTTATTAACTTAACATATAGCAATATGAAAGATTCCAATAACTATTTATTTCATTTGAACAAAAAAATGATTTAAGGAACGCTGATTACTCAATTACAGTAATTAAGTTAATTGTAGCATTTTATCATAGTGTAATCGATATACAGGATTCTTGCATTTTTACTGTAGAATAATTTACTGCAGAGACGATTTTATGTTTCCACGAAAATTACCGTTAAGTTATTGTTAATAATACTTTTAAACCATAAAGGAATGCACATAAGGAAAAAATTTGTTCCACACAAAAAAAAAATAGAAAATAACGTCTACGGATAAGAGTATCCAATTCACATTGATAATCCATTGTTCATTTGAAAATTAAAAGTCGTTGACAGATATCTTTTTTATTAAACAGATAAGAAATTAATATGATTAGTTTTGCCAAGTGTGTCATACCTTCCGCTCACATTTAACGCATATGGTTTAATTAAATAAAATGAAAGACAGAAAATATAGAACTGAAATGGGTTAAAAAGATCAAGACAGGAAACGCGTGAAGATGATTTATATTTAATTTTAGATTGGCGGACACTATTTCCTCTCTACGTTGCGTGACACAACCGCGATATGAAACCGTGACCATGTGATTTACGCGTGTTGTTCTTATTTAAAACCACCACTGATTAACATCGATGAAAAATATAAAGACATCAAACATCAAGAAGTATCAATGACACTGTAAATCTATAAATATCATAGAAGAGTAGCAGTATCTTTTGTGTAGCTGCAAATTTTGACTTCACTCTGTGCTGAGTAGTTAAGCAACTGAAACTACTCTTATCACCAAAATATATGTATATTCAATAATGACCCAAGTAATCAATTGATGTTTGTGAGACTGACGAGATGTAGAAATACGAAGACGTTTGAAATATCAATGAGCGCTCAAAGCAGTTATTCTATAAACGCGTAGGAAGATATTCTCAACTGCATGCTTGTTTATAGATGTATTTTTAGCGCGAAGCTTGTCGCATGCTTCACAAAGCTTCCGATCAAACAATTTAGATTCCGATTTAATTCCTCTCGTTCGGAAAGGAAACCATCGAAGCGGGACAACGACCTTTTTCTAACCACATGGATCCCAGTCGGGCCATCAAGGAATTATCTGAAAGAACTGTCTCATTTAGGAGTAGCAAACTTTGGAGCGGAAAGAAAAATTTGATTCGCGTTTGTTGACGATCCGGAATATATCAAGGCATCCGAAAATCAATATTTTCTCACGGAAGATAGCAGAAAAATTGTCAGCGTTCATATTTTTCGGCAAGCGGCATAAATCCCTCTCCTCTCTCTCTCTTTCTTTCTCTCTCTCTCTCTGAAGACAGAACTTAAGACTCTTTCTTGAATATAAAGACTAACTATGAATATCGACCCATCCGGTATATTTCAAATTAGTCAATAACACGTTCTGACAGTAATGTTTTTGATAGATTTGACAACGAGAAGAAAATATAGGTTTTTACCATCTAAATAAATTAATTAACGCAGCAACGCATCTCCTTTGCTTTCTCATTTTTTAACCACCAAGTCTTTCACAACTCACGTAACATTTCAAACATTTCAATGTATAGTATTAATTACGATGAAATTTGTTTAAAGAAGTGTCAGTTAATTATTAGGTGTTGGAATTAATTCGTAGCGTTTTACAAGAGATGGCACAAGCAGTACACTATTTCGTTGTTACCTATAGTTCTGTATACATTGTAAACATCTATCATAGGACGTCATTTGCCGTACATAACCTTTCTTGAAATCATAAATAACAACACTGTATAATTCATTGAATATGTCAAAATTTGTGCCGAATAAAGTGTATTTGCGGGGAATTTTATTACACTACTTTATTCAAAAGAAATCTGCAGCTGAAGCGCATAGAATTCTTGTTCAGACTTATGGTGACAATGCTCTGTCGGATACGACATGCAGAGACTGGTTTCGACGCTTCAAAAATAATGATTTTGAACTTGAGGATAAAGAACGTTCTGGCGCACCGAAAAAATTTGAAGACAAAGAATTAGAGCAATTACTCGATGAAGACCCATCTCAGACGCTATCAGAACTTGGAAAAATATTACAAGTTGATGAGTCAACTGTTTCAAAACGTTTAAAAGGGTTAGGAATGATCCAGAAGCAAGGACATTGGGTGCCGTATGAATTGAAGCCGAGAGACGTCGAACGACGTTTTGGCACGTGTGAACTACTGCTTCAACGGCAGAAAAGAAAAGGTTTTTTGCACCGTATCGTGACTGGCGATGAAAAGTGGATACACTACGATAATCCAAAGCGTAGAAAATCGTGGGGTAAGCCCGGCCATGCATCCACATCGTCCGCAAAACCAAATATCCATGGCTCGAAGCTTCTTCTCTGTATTTGGTGGGATCAGCAGGGTGTAATTTATTATGAACTGCTTAAACCGAACGAGACTATCACGGGGGATCGCTATCGACTTCAATTGATGCGTTTGAGTCGAGCCTTAAAAGAAAAACGGCCGCTATACGCGCAAAGACATGACAAAGTGATTTTGTTACATGACAACGCTCGGCCTCATGTTGCAAAACCAGTAAAAACCTACCTGGAAACACTTAAATGGGAAGTTCTACCCCACCCGCTGTATTCACCTGACATAGCTCCTTCTGATTTTCACCTATTCCGTTCGATGGCACATGGCCTAGCTGACCGGCGCTTTCATTCTTACGAAGAAGCTCAAAAATGGATCGATTCTTGGATAGCCTCAAAAGACATGTCGTTTTTCCGACGCGGGATTCATGTACTGCCAGAAAGATGGTCAAAAGTAGTAGAAAGTGATGGGAAGTACTTTCATTAATGTATTTTTTAATGCTCATGTGAAATAAATAACATTCTTTCATTAAAAAAACGCTACGGAATTAATTCCAACACCTAATAACAATAATAATAATAATAATAATAATAATAATAATAACTTTGAGTGTTTTGGAGCTAATCTGTTAGCTAAATTAATCCATGAAACTTTCCGCGATTTTCGCAATCTTTAAAAAAATTTTACGTCCCACTTTAGATCAACGGAAGAAGAGAAAACAATTCGCCTCCCCAACGAAATATTTAAATAAATCTAAAAATCAAATTGTCAGGTGCATACGTACTACCTTTTTTTCTGAATGAATGCGCTTTATGTGGAACTCAAAATGAGTCAATTATGTGTCGAGGGCGTATTGATAAATCGGCTTGACTTGTAACTTTTGACATTTAGCAATCGCAATTTCTAGTTACTGGCATCAGAGATAACATACTGCTGAGATAGCATGACATGTACGTAGAAACGGACGATGCGAATGTGTCGAACGCAGAATGTGAAAGTATAAATTTCCCTTCACGATAATACATCTTTCTCTCCTTTTCCTTTCCTTCTTCGTCTATTTCTTTTTTTTTTTTTTAGATTTACGTGGACTGCTTGCTCAATTGCAGAATAAAGTTGCAAGGTACGCGCTTATTAAGTCACAATTGTACTTACGACATGCACCGGTCAACACTCGAGCACCTCGATGATTGATGGAACGCGCAGAACGCGGACCGTTCGCGACTGAGGATGAAGCACTAATAAGCACTAACTCTCCAACAAAGCCGAAGACCCAAGATGCTTTTCTTCCTCACTCTCATCCAAACCCCCACCCCGCATTGAGTGCGACACGCATTTCAACCCTTCTCCTCTCCTGCGAGCCACTGATCTTCCAGAGTTGGGTTTCTTCAAGTGCAAACAGCGAAGCAGTTTTGAACCTTTTTATCTCCTCTTTCTCTCATCTTATCAGAAGTTCTTATTAGAAGAAGATTATCACTGAAAAAAATTAACAAAGGAATTAACAAATTAAAAGAAGAATGAAAATTTATCAAATTATATATAATTGTATATAAAAATATTAAACACATAAAGCACTTAAAAATGTACAAAACATATAAACATTCTGTTTTTTGCAGTGATAATTATAAAAAAATCCTAATAATGAGATTATGCTCATGTAAGTACATATAAATAAGTGAATAATTAGCAAAAAATTTGTTCATTGTTGGTGCTATTATAAATTTAGTTCTCATTGTATAATAGTTGCATCAATAATTGTAATCGTTGAGTCAATTAGATTCGTAACTTGTTTAATTATACTTTTATTTAGGAAATTGTTTTCTTATTGTGAGCGATTAGATGTATTATTCAATAGATATAAGAATTACATTATTTTAACTTCTTATTTACAGCACAGTAAAAATATATAACTATCATATGAAAAGAATAATTGATATAAATCAGCATTTTAGATTTAGAAATAAATTGAAATATTTACGCTCATGTTATTTCTCTACTTAATACGACTAAAATAATTAATTTAAAAACTTATCAAAAGTTCTTTTTTTTAAATGCGCAATAAAAGAAGATAAGTATATGAAAGTATACTTCAAATATTTGTAACATTTAAATAAATGTATGTAAGTACATTTTAAACAAGAAAAGATAATATATGAATTAGTTTCTATGACACTATGTGATTTTTTAACATATTAATTATGCGCAAAAGAACAATGATGTTTAATGTTAGCAGGAAAAATATTGCATACATTACAGCAAAAAATGTTATAAAGTATTGCTTGTAACGTTTGTTTATTTTGATAAACACACAAGATCAAGAATGACGTTATTTTTTCTCCTTATTTCGATATAAAGTCAGAATATTTTTTATAGCGTAATATTTGCATAAATTTCTCAAATGCGCACAATGCTCTTTTGAAAATGTAACGCACTTAAAACTAATTAGAATATATTAATCTATTTAAATTGAATATTCCCATGCATCTCATAGTTAAAGATTTCATTACTTTAAATATAACGTAATCCACGCAATAGCGCAATATCATGCATTACACTTACATAACTATTCAGTAAACATTAAATAAAAGTACACTGCAAATCTATGTGTGTAAAAGATAACTATAATGTACACAATTGATTTTTCATGTAAAAATAACACAATATACTGCAAAGCCGGGACTAGGCATTTCGGCGTCCGAAGCAAAATAAAAAAATGCGCCCTTACGCAAAAAAAATATTTCTTTATATATGACATGTAAAATATAGTAAGAAATAATATAAATTAATAGTAATTAATGATATGTATTAATATTAATTTAATATAATCAGGTACAAGAGAGTAGTTATACGTTATAATCATACAAATTTACATGTATGTTACAAATAAAATATAGTTACTAGAATTACAATAATATTTTTCGTGTTTTAATGTGAAATTCTCAATAGTTATGGTATATCAAATCTATACCCTTACATATTTCATTTTCAATTGAAAGAATTCCAATATTTGATCATTTTTCTTGACTTAATGATGACATCAATAATTTTTTATTAACTTCAATTTACTAAAATTTCTTTCACATGAAACTACTGTTATCGGTATAGTTAAAAATATTCTTGCTGCATCTCCAAGTTTGGATATGATTTGGTTAAAGAATAATCATGAATTAGTTTTAAAACATCTAAAATATAAGCTGATTCGGGAAGTATTAATATTGTGTGCTGTTTGAAACTTAAAATTTCGGAAGAAATTTCGTTTGCATTTAGATCATTTTCATATTTTAATGCTAAATCTATTGCCACATTTTGTAACTCGAAAACACTAATTGTTGATAACTTATAATTTGATAAGAAATCAAAATTTGATGATATTTTATGTATAATAGTTTTTCATATTACCAATACAATTCAAAAATAAGTCCGATACTTTCTTTACTTCAATTTCATGCAATTCAAAATTTAATGAATTAAGTTAATGAATTAAAATATATAGAAAATTATATTATTATTTTTGCACCCCTTTCATCGAATTGTTTTTGAGGCAAATGTCTCGCTCGCCACATCTTTGTCCTGGCTCTGCTATACTACATACAAAAATGGATTTAAGTACATTTAAGTACATTTAAATACATTAAAATATAATTATACAATTAAGTACATTTAAATACATTAAAACTCAATAACATAACTGTTATATAATGTATGTATTACATTGCATATTGTTGGAATTATAGCATTGATACATGATTACTATTAATTGGTGCGTTTATTGAGTATATAATAAAGCTCAAAGTTCATGCCGCATTGATATACCTGCTAACTATTAGTCAAATATTTAAGTCAGCTAAATATTTATCGTACGTACACATACGACTACTATCTTTTTTAAAATGCAAAGTTCGTTTGCACACAGGATCGCTGAAAACGGGTAAGTCCGGATCTACAATAGGGGTACTTTAAACCGTAAGAAATTGACTAATTACGGTCAAATGGGAGAAGAATAATTGACTATAATTCGTTTATTTTTGTGGCTTAAGGCTTAAAAACCTATTGTAGATCCGGACTAAAAGATCCTGCGTGCGTAATAAAAATAGCTTGCATTCTACTCTTTCCGTTTTCGTTATTCTACAAGGAAAAATTGCAGGTAATACAAAGAGAATATAAAGTAAAAAAGGAACATTTAAATTGTACTATGTAATTTCAAATGCAAATAAAATCTCTTATATTGGTTGTAGTAGACTAATAGCAAATGCGGCATTTTATTTCACAATAATATTACATGTTATGTGGTAGTTGATGAAACATCAAATTATAAAGAGTTAGACTCAAGCATATTCTACAATTGCGTAAGCGTTGTTGTAAGTGGTTATAGTTGTAAGAATTGACTAATCACAATCGAATATTTTCTTCATATTTGACTGTAATTGCAATACACATAAAATTTTGTCTTAGAATTCACCTTGAAAATATGATAGTCATGGGTCAACATTGTATTTCGAAAAATTTTATATATAAATCTTTCTCATTCATTAATAAAACTACAATAAAATATAAAATAAGTTTGATTAATTTTACTGAAGTGCATGATAAAAATCTTTAAAATTTTGTGTTGCTACTACAATTACCATATTTTCAGAATAAATTTTAAAAGAAAATTCTCTGTGAATGATTAATTTTTACAACTACAATCACCCAAGGAAAACAAGAAAATCAAAATAATATCAATTTAATGTCATATTGACGAATTGTAGAATTCAATTGTAGAATGGACAGATTTCAACCTTCCAGCGTAAAATAAAGTTTTCATTACCAATTTTTTATCTTACAGTGATATCAGATGATTTTATATATATGCCTCCTGTACGAAAAATTGATTCGGTTAAACAGAAAATTGTAATTTTTTCAAGTGTTTCTCAGATATTCTTACAAATGTTCTCTATTTTAAAATTAATCGTAAATTTTTATTTATATATATTTTTATTTTATATCTATATTATAAAAATTTAATATATGTAAAAATAAAAAAATATATATATAAATAAAAGTATTGATTATAAATAAAAGTATTGAAGATACTAAGAAAGATAAAAAAATGTATAACAAGTTGACTTATCGTTTTTACGTCATTGGATTCTAGCTATAATATGTTTGTTTTATCGATTCCATTTAGACGAAAAGAAAAAAAACAAAGTCGAAAGAGCGACAATGAGATATATATTAGAATGTTAGTTTAAAGGTAATCTTATATACATTTGTATAATAGTCCAAAGGTAAAGATTCAATCAATGTACAACGTTCGATAACAATTAATTAATTATCCTATAACTTATATAACGTCTCCATATTTAGCGCATTATTAAGAGAGCAATTGTGATTTTTTTATTATTTATAATACAATATGTAAACGCGATCGACTTTATATTATAACTGCGATTAATCTTATATCAGATGTATATCCTAACTTAATAATAATATAATATATTCTTTTTGATATTTATATATTTTTTACTGATTAGTAAAAAATGTTCATGCAACGCATATATTTTTCGGTTATAACATTCATTCGCACATTGTATATTCGCAAAATATGTTGAATATTAATATGTTAACATCCTTTAGATAACATTAAATATTATTTCTCTCGATTTCGTTATTTTCTCATTTAGATTTTTTTTTTAATTTGATGGAAACAATATTATATAAGTAAATTAAATATTATATAAACAGAAGACTAAAAAACGTGAGCAGATTTTAATCGCATTGCGTCTTAACCTAGCGAGATTGGATTAAAATAGATTGAAATTTTTTTCTATCCGAGTGCGTATTTTAAATAGCGAATAATTTTTTAGGATTTAATTGGATACAATTAGATTCAATTGGATGCAAAAACTGTATTTCCTATTCAAAATTTTGAATTAAACAGTATTCACAATGCACAGAAAAAGCTAGTATTATTTTTAGATTGAAAGGTATAGAGATATGCTTCATGCAATTCCCATAAATAAATAAAAATGCATTCAGGATTGAATTCATTTTAACATTTGTGAATCAATATTTCTGAAAATCTGAATCCATTTCAATTCATTTCAATCCATTCTCGTTTGCTGGGAAAACAACATTGCCAGAAGTCATTGAATTGAAAAACAATATAGATAGATGCTTAAATATAGTTACATCAATCAAGAGAATTAAAATTTAATTATGTTCGTATAAGCATAACTTGATTTTATCTATTTTGTCAATTTTAATTTATTTAATTTATATTATTATGCAATTATGGCGTGCAGTAGGTAAGTTTCCATAAGATTTTGTTATTTTTTTTTTTAGTAACTGTCTTTTTAATGATATTATTTCCGATTTAACTTAGTTAATCAGCTAACTGACAGTTATACACATTCCAGATATAATAATCTGTGAGACTTGCTTACTGCACTCGATTTCTTTGACGTGAACACTAGATTGTTTCAATTATTGTTATGATTGGAGACTGCTGAGGATGGCCTGAATATTTCAAAATGTTCAGTTTTATATATTATGTAATAGATACAATCGAAATTGTTCGAGAGCGAGTCAGAGCGAGATAATCTGAGTGATACGGCGTTTTAGCTGTATTTCGCTTTACGCGAAATGTCGATTGCGGATTAAACGCGGCGGTTTTCTCGGCGGTTCTCGAAGGAATCTTCCTTATGGCGGTTTTTACTAGGCGGTTGCACTGGTAGCGAAGCGTTAACTCGAGAGCAGCGAAACTAAGAGAGCGATTGATCTCTCGGGTCTTCCCTTTATTCTCTCTTAAGAACAAAGGCTTCCCTTTGCATTCGCCTATGAGATTGTCACACAATTGAAAATTGTGAGGTGACCCTCGGTTTTGGGCGGCGATTGGCAGTTTCGAGCGCGACGGCCGAGCGGCGCGCAATTGCCATGCGCGCCCATTAAATCTGGATTCCTGATTGGGATTGACGCACATTACGCGTTTTGCGTCACGCGATCGCGCGTGCGCTGCGACGGATTCGAGTCGGTTCGCCGTTATAGCGGTTGAGATCTGCGTACGTGCGACGTGCGGCTTGGCTTATTGTTTTCGACTCGGAGATGTTTTGGAAACTTCTAAGGACGCTTGGGATCCTTCTAGAAGCTTTCGATCCGCACGTCGCACGAACGCTAAACATGTAAAAACTGTACAATGTTGGCTGTATCTCGAACAGAAATATATGCATATATATTCGTACCAATTATCGCGTATTAAAGTTCTTAATTGCCCGTTTTTTACTCTATTTTTTTGTTTTAATATTTCAAGAGTCCAATTTGAATTCGCTTTTGTTGAAAGATATTATATAGTTAGTTTGATGTACTCTACTTGTACATACACACTATCATTGCTTCGTTCCTTTCATTGCCTTCGGCATTTTGGCATACTTTTCCCATACCGCTTGTATATATACGTACCTAGGCAGCACAATATTTACAAAATATTTGTAAGATTTATTTTGTAAATAATTAATATTTGTGTGATTTTAAATAGATCATAAATATTTATTATAAACAGATCATAAATATTTATTATAAATATTATAAAATATTTATCGTCAATTTTTTAATAAATGTTATGA
>JAANIC010004197.1:743332-797890 GCA_017607545.1 Acromyrmex charruanus
AAAAAATATCTAATAGAAATATTTATTCTATATTTTAATAATATTTCAAATAAAAATTTATATGAAATATGTATAAAAAATGTTTTTATATAATATTTAAAAAAATGAATAATAAATACTTATAAATATTTATCATAAATATTCTGTGCTGTCTACGTTATGAATATATATTATTGCAAAAATAATTCTAACATTTCCTTTCCTTAACAATTTCATCCTTAACAACTATCGGATCTTCATTTGATCTTATCTTTTTCATTCCTTCAGATTTTTATTCATTCTGGAATATATATGGTTTGATTATGCGTATTGATTATATTGTATTATGCTGAAAAGCATTTATTACATTAATTTAACAATCAGAAAAGTGAAGTGAGATTGGAAAATAGTGTGAAACTCTAACTATTGCAACAGTAACTTTTACTTTTGTTAAAACATGCATTATTCTTTTTCATTCCTTCAAATCGCCTTGTGCAATATATGTACTTGCAATCAGTCGGCGTGTAAAATAAGATTCTATCTAATTATGATTGCAATTTGCAATTACAAGATTGCAGAAATTGTGTAGAAATACGTTTTTTCTTCATGAACAATGTATGCACATAAACAATCATGTAATTTTAATATTTGCGTTATATTCAACATAACGTAAAGAAGTTTCTTTTAAAAGATAAAACTGATTTTTTAAAGTGTTACAAAGAGATAACCATTTAATAGACGTTTTTAATATTATCTGTTTGCATTTTTTATTAAATTAATATTCCGTTTCCATTTATTATGGAATGAAATAATACATTGAAATAAAATCGTTCATTTCCAACGATTATTATTATCACAATAAGATGCATCATTGACCAGACCTTGCATTTTTATTATTATGCTTACGTGTTTTTAATAAGATTGTAATGAACATTCCCGACAGTTTAAATAGCATAGGTCATTTATCTATCTGCATAAATAGTGATTAATATATTTCACTAAATTAGTAATTAATGATAAATTATATTCTTAACTAACAATTTTCTTTACATGTGTACTACATGTGTAATTACATTTCAATAAAGCGATAGAATATATCATTTTCAAGTAAAAATGAAAAATAAAACACACGTACGCATGCATGTGTTGAATATATACATAAAATAAATGAAAAACAATGTGCACTTATTATAGGATTATTTTTTACGTGTTAGGAATATCAAAGTAACATTGATAGAAATAATGAAAAACTGTACATTTATTTCAATATTGGGTCAATAAAAGTATGTGCATAAATTCTATTATTCAGTCATACATTAAAGAATTTATTCATCATCTTGTACAACTGTTGTTTTCTCAGACACATAAAGTCCATCCAAAAACTTTCTAATATCCTTATTCTTCACTGTGGTTGACTGTTGAATAAGAGCAGCTAGAAAAAAAAACACATTATTTAGATTCTTAAGTTTATTTATTTGTTCAAAAATTAATAATACTTATATAAAATATTTACCTGAACGAGATACGTCTTCTAAGGAATTTCCTTCTATGATTAATTCGTCTTTTTGTTTGCCAGAATTTGCAACAGTGACACCTGGTGCCATTTTGACGCGACGTATATACTTCTCACCCAAGAAATTACGAATTTCTATGACTGTGTTATTTTCTGTAGTCACACAGTTGATAGGAAAATGAGCATACACAGCTCGCATTTTATACTGATAGCCCTTTGTCACACCTTTAAGCATATTTTCGATATGCGAGCATACAGTACGAACGGCAGCTAGTTCTTTCTTCGTACCAAACCATTTCTCTACCTTCAATAACCTTGGACTGACCATCTATAAAACAATAAGTATACTCATAAGATATAAATACTAATATTATACATTTTGATGTAAATTGAAAAAAATATTTCAGATATGGATTTATCATTTATGGAAAATGAAGGGGAATCCAAATTCTCATCACAATAAATAAGATTACGCCAGCCAAATTTGGTTAAAATTGTAAAAGATTCCTGAAGGATAATTCTTCAAAAAAAATATATATTTTACAGTAATAATATTCTACTTACACGAATATCGAGTGCAAGATGTTTGAAAGATCGTTTCAATACACCTCTTGGTCCTTTTACCGTTACCAGACGGGATTTGACTGTAACAGTCAATCCCTCTGGGATTTTTACCGTTTGATTAGTGACTATTTGCTTCATTCTGTAACATAAATAAATTTGTATATGTATTTACATTTGTAATATTAGATCTATACCTAAATTATCATAACAATACAGCACTATAAATCTAAGATATAACAGTAGATTTTCTGATAAATTATAATATTATATATTTGTCAAAGAACACCATAACTATAAACGGAATAAAAAAGAGCAAATATTTTGTGTCTTTGAATGAAAAAATATGAATTCCATATGTATACCAGTATTGTTTATATTTACTATCTTTTATTAACAAATAAAGTGATTATAAATAAAAATTATCTCGCGACATTAACAAATAAAATATCTTAAAATTGTAATAAGGAAATATTACTGGAAATTTTGCTGTATCTACTATAATATATAGATAAAATACACCCATGATTCTCAAATATAACAATTTATAGGTTACAATAGATTACTGCTCAACATCATATGTTCACATAAATTAACAACAATCGCGTAATTTTCCACAAATTTACACATTAATTTTTCATATGTAATTTTAATTATATATTTTTATTTAAATAAAATACATGTAATTCTCGAGTTATAAAGAATTAGATACACACATCACACCTCGTTGGTGCTACACGTTTCAAATTTTGCAAAAAAAATAATATTATCCCACAAAAGTACGAAAAATGACAATGCGAAAAACATATAATATCGAATTATCGCGTTCAACTCATCGACGGATTGATGCGGATTCTATAAAACATTTTCCATCGCGAAAACTTCGTACCTTACGGTCCGCCATGCAACCAGAAAAGACTGAAATATTAAGATGGCGTCTCTAACCAATTCTCTTATAATGAACTAGAAGTGGAGAACTATCGATAGCACTATCGATTATTATCAGCTATCGAATATCGAGATTTTTTTGCAGTTTTCGATAGTGATGTTTTTTCCATTATAAATCAATCAAAAATCCATATTAAGACCTACTGCACATTGAATGCAATATACATACAATATCCATTGAGAGCTCAATTTTTTCAGACACTGGCCTAGTTTTCACTGAGGATTTAATCCGGATTAGAATGTAAGAACCAACCAACTATAGTCGAATATTTCCCTGTCGTTCGACTGTAACAGGGAAATACTCGACTGTAGTTGGTTGGTTTTTAAATTCTGATTCGAATTAAACCCTCGGTGAAAACTAGGCTAATGGTTCAGCGGACTCAACAGTTGAGTGAATGCTGTTATTGGTGTATTCTTTTAAATAATCCAATCAGTATTTTAGATTTGAAAGAATACATCAATTGCGGCGAGCGCTCACTCAACTGTTAAATCCGCTAAGCGCAGCCAATGGTCGCGTCCGTAAGCGTTCGCTGCTATTGGTGTACTCTCTTCGCTCATCCAATAGCAGCAAGCGCTGAATCTGTTCCGCAACAGTTGAGTCTGCTGAAAGCTGATTCTACATTAGTCGCATCGCAGCGTCACAAGCGTTAAGTCGGTTCTACATTAGTTGCAAGCTGATCGCAAGTTTGTTGCGACAGCTAATATGAAACGTTGAAAATCCAAGCTTCAGATTGGCTGGTCGCAACGAATGTAGAACCAGCTTTAGGTCCAATCAGTTGAACTAGCTTGATGTTTATTGGACTGCAACGCTTGTGATGTGACTAATCAGCGCGATGTTCATCGCGCGCGACACGCGATATCCAATGAGTGTACAGCTTTACCGATATTCTTATTCTAAAAGTATACTGTCATTGGATATCGCGTGTCGCGCGCGACTAACATCGCGTTGGTGCCATAGGGTGCTTTCCATTTGATGACACAAATTGACACAAGCGTCGTTCTATCCTTATTAACATTCAAAGAGTGACAAAGATAAAACGACATTTGTGTCGATTTATGTCATCAAATGGAAAGCAAATTAAAATTAAAATAATATTAGCCAATTAAAATAATAAAGCGGCGCGCACTCTTCTCTTATTACACTTTAGTTATTTTTTCTTCCAGTCGCGTTAGATGATGCTGTAGTTCTTTACAAAAAATGTCCAACATGATTGGACAAAATTAATGCTGTTGTATTAGTCCTGAATTTTTATTTAGTTTTGCTCGTAATTTTGCTCTTATATATATAAAATAATATATTTAGTAATATATAGTAATGAATACAAAATTATAATTATATTTCTGAGACGTGTAACTTATAATTCCTTTAATTATTTTTAAATGTATCTCCAAGATTATATATTAAAAAAAAAGGATAATACATTAATTATATTATAGCGATCAATAATTCCCTTCAGTTTATCGATGTCACGCTATTACATAACATTTTTATTCTCTTTTAAAACTTTTAAAGTGAACTTCACTTTAAAGAATGAAATCTTATTCTTAAAGATTAAAAATTGAGCCACTTTTTTCAAGACTGATTCAATTTTTACTTCTTAGAATGAAATTCCATTTCAAAGAATTTAGAGAAGAAGTTTATTTTTTTTTTTAGCTGTAAACTTCTTACAGAGTCATCTTCTCTATAAGAAACGACCCTTCTTCTCTGCGACGTGAAAAGAGAAAAAAATGAACCGTGCAAGAAGTTCAGTTGAAAAGAATAGGTTTAATTTTGTACATACGCTAAAAAACATTACGTGGGGCCCGAAAACCCCATTCGTTATTACATTCCTTCTCGACACTGTCATTCAAACAGTCACGTGATCTTTGACGCAGACTTTACTCCATTGTTCCGTCTCGCGCATCGGTCGTGGGTCGCGACCTCGGACACGGCGTGGCTGACGGCTGACGACGGCTGACGGCCTCGGCTCGGCCGCTCGGCCGGCTCGACGACGCGACGACGCGACGAGCGCCGGCCGAGCCGAGCGCGCATCATTTCAGCAGACAGCAGAGGCGGCGCGGCGGCGCGCGGCACAACCCGACTATATAGAGGCTCGCGGGCACGGCTTTCAGTGCGAAGCCGGGTGCCGCTCGCGGTGGGGATGCCGCGTCGTTACGTACTGTTACGTACCGCGTCCGCAGGGCCCTGCGCGACGACGCGCACGGTGCGTCGTCGTCCCCACGATTAGACTCTCCCCCGGGTCGAACGCGCGTCCCTTACGTTTGCAGCGCACAGTACGCGTTTTCACGTTCCGTGGCGAACGCCACGCAACGACACGGGAAACGGGGTACGGGGTACATTTTTTCTCTTGCTTTCTTTCTTTCTCTCTCTCTCTCTTTCTCCCTCTCGGGGGGCCTGACGGCGCGAGCGACATGAGAGCGTAAGGAGCGGTAGCGCGCGCGTTGTTGCGGTCTATCGACTCTTCGGACTCGAGCGGGGATAACTGAAGTGCGCGGCGCGAGGCACGCTGGAGGTGCCGCAGCCGTACGTCGTGCCATGCCAGTATAAATATTGTTCTGTCGCTCGCGCGAACCACAGCTTCTCTGCTCCTTTCTTTCACGCTGCTCCTCTTTCGTTCATATTTCCTTCCTTGTTTTTTTTTTTAATCCTTTCCCTTCTCAAATTCCTCATTGTCTCGTCGCTGCTGGTCGCTCGTTCACGTTCGCCTCGCTATACGCACGATTCAGCTCCCTCGACGAAATTGCCGAAATAAAAAAATATACGGGCGCGAATTTGAGTGATCGCAGTGATAACCGCGATTCGTTCAGTGATAGAGACTCTTCTCGCGATAGAATGGTCGGAGTAGTTATCTCATGTAATCCCGCAGGACGCGAAACGTCCGGTGAGCCGCGGTGACCGTGCCGCTCTGTCATCTGTTTCCAAGAAAAGAGAGAGAGGGAGGAGAGAGGGAAAGGAAAGAGAGAGCAAGAGCGAGAGGACTGGCCTCTACCTGCCGAGCGAACGAGCGACCGAGGCGAGATCCGTGTGTATGTGTGGTAACCCGTGGTATGGCTCGTCGTCGGTAGTTCCTCGCCGCCTTTATTACAGCGGAACCCGAATGCGTGCGCGAACGCGAGCGTACCCCTCTCGCCTGACCGGCCTACCCCGCCATCGTAAGGCTGCGTTCACACGTGAAATCGATTTTCGCGCGGGGACCGTCATCCGGCCGTTCCTCGCCGAGGAGTCGCATTACCACGGTTAATGAACGGAACCAACGCCGGCCGATCGTCCAATCAGCTTTTAGGTAAGACCCGCCGGAAAGATTTCGACAATAGATTTATTCTTTTTAATTCTACTTGCATCGTTCATCGTTCTCTTTTTTTTTTCTCCGAGAGGAAAATATAAATCAAGTTCAGCTAAAGAGAACAGATCTCATCATCCCTCTTTTCTTTGTTTTTTTCTTCTTGTCTGACCTCTAGTGATCGAATGAGTAATCGTTGATACTCGAGAAAACTCGTCTTCAAATGGAGAACGAAGTCTTTTCGGTTCGTCGAACCCGTTGTATCTCGCGGGGCAAGCACGTGGTGTTTGCAGTGAAATCTTCTGATTTTAAAATTAGACACAATTAAGATTTTATTTATCAATAATATACTTAGTAATTCATTCATCGTTCGACACGAATAATCGTGTCGAGTAATCGATGCTATGGTGGTAATTGTAAAATTATATTAATCCTCAATGTAAATTCAATAGAATCTTCTTTCGGGATTCCATCCAACGAACACACAAGTCAAGAGAAAGTCAAAATGATTTTATGTTGACGTCATGAAAATCAAAATGATGATTTTTTTGATACAAAATTTTATGTTAAGAATCGAAATAAAGTCATTTGATTGTTTGTTGATTTTTTTGTGTTTCTTGAACACCATACTGATAATTGAGTAATAATAATCTCGATGATTTTTTGCACAAATGCTGAATTGCTTAAAACGGATATAAGGTTTATTCGCGTTGCTTGCAATTTTTTACACTTTCTCTTTTTTCTACGTCCGAGTATATATTAATTTATCCCGTTTCGAGTACAACAATTTTTTGAGATTTCAAGCAACGCGAACAAACCTAATAATCGCGCGGAATCAGCTTTAGTAATCAGCTTTCCATCCCCCATCGTCATCATTAAGCGGAGACTCGCTTAGAGTTCTCTTCCCGACAGAAGCATCGCGTATGGTGGCTCTTTTCAATAACTTATGTAACGATTTTGCAAACCGAAAGCATCAAGCGGAATCCTTTTTTTCTCGCATCGATCGAGACGCTTATATGACTCCGGTATCTAAGATCTCAGATTGCGGCGCAACGTGTCATCGAGCTCGCGCATTGTAAACAGATGATCTTGACAGCTTCTTTGCACGTATGCGTCGCACGTGCGTTGCTGCGTATTTCTCGCAGTTCTTCGATTAACCGTGTCCGCAAGTGCGAAGAATGCATATTTTCTTTGTCTGCACGCACCGCGCTACGCCGGTGTGAACGCCGCTTGGCTCAGGTGCGCGTGCACAAAGAGGCATCTTCGATGATGCATCTCATGGCTGGCATCTCGCAGCGGAAACGGCGGCGCGTCTTCTCTGCTGTATCGCGAACCGCGAGTTTACTCTGAATTTCTGAAACGCGCCTTACAAAAAAAAAAGAGCCTAATAATAGCTACGAAATATGAATGAAATACTTTCAATCAATTATTCGATTGATATAACTAAAAATAATTTTTTTTTTCTAAATATATATGTAGTAAGTATTATCAAATATAATAATATAATCAATCGATTTTTAATCATTACTATACTGGAAAAATATAATACTAAATTTTAATAAATATTTGTTTGAGTTTTAAGTAAATATTTATTAAATGTAAACAGTATTTATTTGAGAAAAACCATTAATTTGATTTAACCATCATTTTTTTTATCGAGTAAATGTTTGTTTATTATAATTGAATTTACTTATTGTTAGTACTATTTAAAAAAATATGTATTAAGATTTAAGTAATCTTTTTTTCAATGTAAATATTTAGAAAAGTAAAATGATTTTTAGTTATATTAATCAAACATTTAATTGGAATTATTTCACTCAATATTTGATAACTATTAGTAACTCTTTTCAGTGCGTCATTCTCAGCTTGCGTGCTTGAAACGAATTTCCCCTGAAAAAAAGAAAGATTTGCCAAGGACATTCGTTGTTGTATGAATAAAGTGTCGAGGAATATATGTATTTAATGAAGCGAGAAATAATTTTGTTTGAGATATTATCGATTGGATAATTCTTATCCAAATGATAACTCTTGTCCGATGATTGCGCGCGTGTAGACGTTTAGTTTTTCACTTGTCAGTTTTGTATAAATGAACGCATGTTATACCGCTCAAAAGTACATCCTATATAAATAGAGGAAAGAGATACCCTTATTATGAGATACCGAGTTCATTTGGGGTAAATGTTGGAAGTCTATAGGAGAATTTAAAAAAATAATAGATCATTTTTGAAGAGAATTTAATAAGCTTTAAGATAACGTTATAATGTAAAAAGTGAGCAAAGTCAAAGAATTGTGCTCTTAATATGAGATGCCCCGAGAAATCGAAAGTAAAAGGATCAAGCAAGGATATCAGTAGCAATTAAAAAACTTTATTTAATGTTTCTAAAATACAAACAAATAGTCAGCGAAAAATGAGAATGCGATAAATTATACTCAGAACTCGTTTTCAGGTAGTTGAAATCAAGCATCACAAATATAGGCACTCGACGGATTCATTCCGGTTGTCTTTTTTATTATTGTACAATAACATTTATACTTTAGCAACGATTTTCATTACAATATAGGAGCAAAGGTTATTATAAATACCTTGGGTCTCATATTACGATTTCCACGTCTTATGGTTTAACGATCATCAAATCTAACTTCTGCAATTAAACAATTCAACATATCCCGTATTTTTCTATTAGTATGACCTTACTCTATCACTACATGAAGAATTTATTGCCAAATATTTATTTATTAAATAATAAACAAGGTTTAAATGCTCATCTCAATGAAACTTGAAGACATTCAAATTCTAAAATCTTGTTTTATAATCACTACAGACATGATCTAATAATGAATTTTCTACTAAATAGTTTTCAATCCAAGAGCAATAAATTTATGGTGGAACCAATAGATAGCGTTTATTAGTTTAGCAGAAACGATATCTCATTAAGCGCCTGTCTCATAATAGGAGGCTTTTCTCTATTATCGATAATTATCTATGTAGAACCTTTTTTAAATGGAAATGTGCTTTGTTGTGAATGTAGATAGATACTTTTTAAAAGAATTCACGAAATTTCCGATTCCGGCATTGGCTAACATCACTATATCAAATCGCATAAATTGGATCATTATATCATGAATTACACGTCTACGGTAAACATACCCGCGGTGTTCCGTGAATGAAACAGCAACCATGCGCTTACGATAGGAAATCAGCGCTTACAAGTTATCGTGTACCTTTTAAGTACATCGAAAATGACTATATGCTGCGCAGTCACGAACGCGGTTTAGTAACACGCATGTATCATACGCTCATTGCGCCGGCTTACTTATTTTCATTGCCGACTTAGAATTGCTCTCGATAAAAAATAAAATTAGTGATTTCTCAGAAGTATCCCGCGATGCTTAAAGAGAAAACGCTAACCTAAACATACCCTGATTGTCGATTCAAATTCTCAACTTTTAGAATAAGGAGGAGAGGATACAGGATTCTGTTAATTAAAATTAAGAATTTAAATGATAATTCGTTTCTCCCAAGAGCAGGACTAAAAGGAAGGACAAAATTAAACCTCAGCTAATTTGTTTTACTTATTCTTATGGGAATCGCTTCTTGAGATTAAAGGCGATGATTTTTACAATGCTGTAACGCTGCGAAAGATCATCGAGACGTCCCGCGTTTAATTCTGCTACCCAGTACTTGCGTTTGATGCAACTTTGAAGTATGAAATGTCTTTGAAATTCGACAACTGCCTTATTTGTGTAGAAATGAGCGTCCAGGAACATTTATCCATGAGAATACTAATGGATCGTTTATTATAATTGCAGCCAGGCTGGACGAACGTAGTCGAATGCAGCTGGGCTCAGCATGCCCTCTAAGAAGCAATACAACCTCGTACATAATGACGAGTACGACACGCGAATACCGCTGCACAGCGAGGAGGCGTTCCACCGCGGAATCGTGTTCCACGCCAAGGTAATCTAGGGTGATTTCTTATCCACTTCGGTCCATACGGGCAACCTCCGGCTTCTATTCGTTTTTCTCAATTCTCGGCGAGTCTGTCTCGGTGCTCTTGCCAACCTGAAATACACCTTGCATCCTTCTACCTTCACGTTTCTACATTTCCGATCTCGTTCGAGAGTCTACTCTCGAGAGAGTTTCCCCGAAGATACCGAGAGTTCTCGACAAAGATATTAAAAAAATGTTTAAGAAACATTAAGCTGGAAAGAAACCGTAAAACGATTTTAGACCCTCGAACGATCTCTTGCTTATGTAAAATTCGAACAGCTGTGCTCAAGAAAAATATTGATTTTCCTACTGGATAGTAATACTCAAATTGCTCCGATAATAATCAAATATGACGCGGATTTCTAATTACAAAAATTCCATCGTGCGTTTTGCGCTAAGCGAGTGCACACTTTCAGAAAATAGCAACACTAACGGTCGATAGCGTCTCACGTCAGAGGAAAATGTATGTCGACTATAAACCACGCTTCGTTCCTCTGACCGCCGTTCCATGGGAACGAAAGCATCTGCTTTGACATGGTTGCGCTAAAAAAGAATTTTCACGCCTTCTTAGTTCCGTTTCAGTAAGATATTTGTAGTATTATCGACATAATGACGCGAGAAAGGACAAATTTGTGAACACAGGGAGACCTTCGCGCAATATTGCGAAATGAAGCGTGGCTGCGTTAAGTGTTTTCTAATAGCGAATTCGACTGGATGCATTCAGTACGCATTGGTGTATATTAAAGTCATTGTACACAGATTCACGTACAAATGTTTAATGTAAATAGAAAAAACGAATTATTAAATCATAAAATTCTCAATGCATTTTATTGTGCTGTTAAGTCTGTGTTTTATAATCCGAAATGTTTGCATTTTATTTTTACAGATTAAATCAGTGTACAACAATTTTAACCTTAGAACACCTTCTGAAAACACATCAGTGATCTGGAAGACTCACTGTAAGCTGTAATTTCGGTTCAGATCAATATTTATAGATTCCTTTTTTTTTTTATTTTGAAGCTCTGACATTTAGGAATATACCTACATAAAAATTTGACTTTATATATTCCTGAGACTATATATATTCCTGAAACTCTTTAATATATTGTTAAATTATTGTTAAATAAAACTCTCCCTTTACTTTTCTTCGAAGCAAATGAAATTTCGATTGAAGGATCCACACCATATATGTTCTAAGAGTTAATATGTACTAGTTCATCCAACCGAATTCTCTATAAGCGAATTTGAAAAAGTGAAGGAAATATGTGCGGTTGATATCTTATTCTCTTATCATTTCTAGTATTATTCTCACGATGGGCAATAAAGACCTCGGAGCGAGCCTTTTGCAACGGTACTGAATCGCGAGGCGAATGCAAACTGCACTCCCTGATGAGAGAACGGGTAACGTAACATCAGGAAAGACAATATCCTTGGGTTTCTCGGTCTTTCGAAATCGATTCTCGGAAACTCGCCGATTGTGCTCGGGAATAATATTTTTACGTCGTCGTCGTCGTCGTCGTCGTCGTCGTCTTGGTCGTGGTCGTGGTCGTGGTCGTGGTCGTCGTCGTCGTTGATGGTGCAATAATTGCGACGACAGTCGCGATACCAGATGGCTTATTTCTGGACGACGACGCCGTTCGCCGCTTTCGCGTTCTCCGTGACGTCATCGTATCGTGCACGTGTTTATTTCGGTGGCACTTCTCCTGAGAAAGGTTAAAGCTTTTGTGTGCACCCCCGCGCTCGTAAATCCCGCACGTCGCGCTGCGAAAACCGTTTCAGCATTTTCGACTTTTGATTTATGTCGCGTCGTTGACGTTCGCGCTTACGTAGAAGCTCGAATCGCGTATCGGAAGACGTCTTTAAAGTTCCGAACTAACGTTTCTTAAACTTTCTCGGTTCATAGAACTCTGAATGACACCTCGTTTATTTGCCAACCCGGGAAAAATATCGCGTAAATGATTTCGAGAAAGAGCGACCTGTGAACTGAATCTTCAGGCGAATTTTATGTCTCGATCGAGAAGAATTTTCCTTCCATTTTTTTTCCCTCAAGCGTTTCTTTCCAATATGGCACAAAATCAGAAAATAATCTCATTATTAATATTTAAAAAAAAATGATTTTCTAATTCATAGATATTTATCGCAAAAAAAACTGATTCTGAAATGCTAAGTAAATTAATATGGTAGACCATCAATCATATTTGTGTTTATATTTAGTATTAAAACTGAGCTGGAGTCTGCAATTTGTCTTATATGAGAATCGTGCGCACAATGCTGTTCAAGAATCAGATTTTAGCTCTTAGTGGGGCTATAAATACAAATCGATATACTCCGCAGAAAGAGAGAGAAACTTTGCTATTAATAATCTACGTACGAAGTAACACACGTATTCATTACAGAATTGTAATGCAGGAAATAAGATCCGATAACTAAATTTATTTCAATTCAGCGAAATATGTCGTGGATCGATTTCAAGTGGTTTTTCTGATGAGCAACACGCGAAGTCAAAGCGAGATTTTTTTTAAACTACGCGAGTAGCTTCTCTTCAATTCCTTCTCGGTTATCGCAAGACGCCGACGGCTATCGATCGCAAATTTACAAAGAGACCGTCCTCTTCCTGTCGCAAGCGTATGCGTGGGAGAACACCACGTGTACATCGAATCACCCGAACACGTGGCTAAGACCATCCCTTTCAATGGGGGAATTCTAAATACAGATCGTCGATGCTCCTCCCGCTGTATAGTTATGGTAGCGTAACAACATATAATGTATTTTGTTTACTACAAATGCGACCGTTTTTGTTTACTACGAATGGACGCTCCGTATGTTATCGAGATCTCACTGCAAGGTTTCTAACGTTTATTCTACCTAGGCAATTACCGGAAAATTAACGCGTTGATCAATGCCCGTTTCTACCAATGTAGATTAATTTTAATCTTCTCGGTTCAATACTTGTTCTTCATTTTTTTCCAATTCCTAAAACTAGAAAAAGATGAAGATTTAAAAAAAAAATTTTTTTTCGTTTTCTTTAGTTTGGTGGGGGAGATATCTCGAGAGATTTCATTATGCCAGTTGTATTGATCACTCTTCGAGTATTGAGAGAATTAATTTTAATTTTTTGAAATGAACTGGATCGACGATCGCGCGAGATGATTACATTGAATCTTTCGCGACCTGTCAAGATATAATAAATAAATGCAATTTTCCTAAAGAGAAAGACAAGTCGTACTATTTATACAGTAACAATAATTATATTAGGACTCTCGAATTTCAAACAATACGAAAAGATAAATATAGTAGGCTAATGAGAGTCAGCAACGATAAACGGCGCAATTATTTAGTGAACAATCAATAATCAGATATTGGATTAATGTCTCCTTTATTTTGAACGTTTCGACTCTCTTTGGAGTCCTCCTCAGCAAGAATGATACAAGTATAATTAGTTCACATGTCCATAATGCTTAAGTCACTCGCAAATTAATAAAGATACAGCGTTATTAATCATCATTGGAACATGAAGCATTGTACATAAAGCTTTGTTGAACATATTAAAACTTAAAAAATAGAAATGTTAAAATCAAATATAAAGATCACACATTTTTAAAACACACATCCGTGTATGACGACGTGTCAGATACGTACTATTTATTCTATCCATCATCCAGCGAATTGTTAGCCAATTGTTATCTGCGAACCGCTATATTTCTTCCTTTTCAGTTCATCGGCTCTATGGAGGTTCCGCGACCGACTAGCCGAGTGGAGATCGTGGCGGCGATGCGAAGAATCCGCGTGAGTACGCGTAATAGCTAATTAACCCAGTTAGAGAAACAGTTTTGTCTTCGTAACCGCGGATCGTTTCATGTAATTCGAACTCGTTTGATTCACAGTACGAATTTAAGGCCAAAGGGATCAAGAAAAAGAAAGTGACGCTGGAGGTCTCAGTGGATGGGCTGAAAGTGACCCTAAGGAAAAAGAAGGTAATCCTTGTTGAAGAATTATGTTGCTACTCGCTCGTATGTATATGATTGAACGCGTTGTTTCACTAATCTCAAATCATCTCGTTAACCCCTAAGCCGGATAAGCTAATTCCCGTACATACACAAGCGAATGAGATGAGTTTGTTAGACTCAATAGTATATTTCAAAAGAATAATTTCAAAAAGAAATGAAGAGAAAAGGAATATATTACACACACTGACGCGAATTTGTATGATTTAACTCTCCGAAGTTGACGTTAAAATTTGTAACATAGACTGGGGAGATTTCTGTGAGATCCATTTAATATAAATTAATTAAAGGTATTAATTAATTTCAAGGAATTAAAATGACATTTAAAAAATAATGAATGTATTATACATTTTAATTAATTCATTAAATTTATTTATTTAATTTATTTATCTGTAAGAAATAATTCTGCAAATATATCATAGATTGAATGATGAGTGATCTTGATCAATAAAATTGAATTGTTTGACATTTTATGACAAAGAGATTTATAATTAAATAGTTTAAGATTCGCAGCTTCGATTAAAGATTAAGTAATCGATAAAAGAATTCTCAATCCCCGGTGTTTGTGTTAAAAATAACATTTCTCTACTATTCTTACCGCAATCTACTGCGGTCTCATAAAATCTGTTTCTAATTTAACTAATTTCTATTTTCTGCGGAGTTACGTTGATAAATATATTTTCATTTGCGATTTCGTCGTTTGCT
Source organism: Acromyrmex charruanus (assembly GCA_017607545.1). Taxonomy (NCBI): domain Eukaryota; kingdom Metazoa; phylum Arthropoda; class Insecta; order Hymenoptera; family Formicidae; genus Acromyrmex; species Acromyrmex charruanus. The sequence goes on from JAANIC010004197.1 coordinate 758,315, forward strand.
TGCTACATCAGCACAATTCTTGTATGCAAAAATTCCTCTTGGCGACATCGAAAGATTTCCATGACGTCCGCATAAAATAAGGACGTCATTCGCGAATACTTGGAGGGGCGGCAAGATAAGAGGGGAAAATCGCGTACACTCGATGACGTGCATTTCGTAACAGTTGAGATTTATAACGAGAAATGATTTTGGACAAGCGCCACGTTGTCTTCGCTGATACACATGGGCGCCTCGTATATTTTTGATGCTTTACATGCCGTAACCGATAGCAGTAACAGCCAAAAAAAAAATATATCAACTAATAATATTTTTTAAGTAATGACTCGCCATTCGTGATCTTTTTATAGAAGAAACAGCAGCAATGGATGGACGAGAATAAAATATATCTGATGCATCATCCAATTTACAGGTGAGATCGCCTGCTTATCGTAACTGGTACTTTTTCTTTATTGATTTATTAAATCTTTTTGCAATTTACACGATACTCGTACGAAATATGGAAATATTAGTACATGAATACGATGAAAAATATCGTATAAAAATAATGAAATTATTATTGTAAAAATATCACGATATATTACATGAAAAATCCGAAAATAATGCGTAATTTAGATGACTTGGATAATTTTTGAGTAAAACAAATACTGAATATATTTTTTTTTCTTTAGGATATTTTACGTTTCGCACGACAGCCACGATTTAAAAATATTTAGTTACATCGCCCGTGACGGGAGCAGTAATACTTTCAAATGTAACGTCTTCAAATCCAGCAAAAAGGTGAGTGTCAATTTTATCTCCGATAGTAATTTAATTAATCTTCAGTACATACATATCATTGAGCTTCCTATGTCGGACATGATCTCGAACTACATTACATTAGGAAAGAATCACGCAATACGAAATTACTTTTTAGGATTTACTCTTTTATATCTCGCTGCAGCTACGTTAAAAAAGTAAGATAATAACAAATGACATGTAATCAGGCGAAACCCGATTGAATCTCGATCAGACAATCCTCACCGATTTTTTTTTCTATTTCTACGGATCCATTTCATCTATACAACCGGCGTAAGATTTACACATCGCGCACGTGCGTGGCTCGTATGTACATACGTACGCGTCGCGACAATTCACGTAGCTCGTCGCCTGGCGCTTCATCAACTTACGTTATTGTAAACCTATAAATAAATTCGGGCGGCTCCTCGACGGCATCCCGCCGTCTCCTCCTCGCCGATTATTTCCTCGTCGCGGAGACGGAAGGTGGGACCGTCCGCGTTGCATCCCTGTCGAAGTGAGAGTGTATTTTCGCCTTTTTGCGTGGGTGCCGTGGGTGGAGGGATGGCCCGGTAAGACTGCGACGGGGAGGAAACGCGTAACGAGACCACGAGACCGCGGTGACGGAGGGACGTGTCGTTTTGTCGCGTATTTGCAGTGGCGGCTCAGTGCCGTTTGGCACGGAGTTATTAAAATAGTTCGGGGAGGTATAGAACGGCACGATCTTCAGCGGGCTGGCGACTGGTGTCCGACAACTCCTCAGATTCGGAAACTCGCAGGAGGAACGTTCTCCAGGTGGAGCAAGAAGAAAAGTCAATTTGCGACAGAATTTTCAGAGGATCCGATATTCTTTGAGTATCCGGTATTCATAGTCGGTTCTTATATTTAAGACCGTCTTAAGTCTTAAGACGTCACGAACCAATCAGAGATCCGTATTAGCATCTTAAGACATTACTTAAGACGATCTTTAAATAAGAACGGACTATGAATACCGACCTTTGTTTCGCATTTCCGAATCGTTGGCGAGTACAAAGTTATTCGAAAAGATTTTTGCACCACGGATTTTTATTTTGATAGAATGACAGGTATAGATACTCTGTAAAACTTTTAGAATAAATTGTCACAAAAGTGAAGTCTTATACTCTTAAAATTGAAAATTGAGTCACTCTTTTTCAAGACTGGCACAATTTTCACTCTTTAGAGTGAGATTCCACTGTAAAAAAATTTAGAGAGTAAAGGCATTTATTAATATTCTAGGGCAAGCCCTGTATGAATATAAAATAATAATAAGTAAAAAAAAAATGAAAAAGAAAAACGAAATGGAGAGATTTTTTTAACATACCCGTTGCTTCTCGTACACACACGCACATCCTTGGCACTTCTTGTATGCCCAATAGATATCGGTGAACATTTCGGTAGACATTTCGTGCCTCTCCTTTGTTGAATTATTTGGGGATTCCGGTCGCTTTGAAAATCTAGGTGAATCCAGAAATAACTGGCGACGATATATCTAGGATGCCGCAGAAATATCCGCCTTGGCCGAAGTTTTGAACTTGCGATATCGGGCAAAAGTTCCGAAAAGTTTTTTTCTCGTTTTCCCGCTGCTAGTCGTCCTATTTGTTATCGTTTACTTCAACTTTATGAAAACTCTCGGCGACTATTGTACACTTTGCTAATGGACGGAACTTTCATTCTTTTCACCTTATCTTTTCCACGATACGGGAACTCAGGCTTATGTATAAAGTCGTTTACTTTTGGAACTGTTTCCTCTTTGGGCCGTTTTCTCTTGAAGTCTTTCGTTTATTGCCGTCCGCGCAAATGGCGCATTTCCACTTTGAACTTCGTGCGCCATGACAACTTCAACCGTTCGTGAATTTGTTTGAGAATGTAATGCAACAATTTTATGTACTACGTTTATGAACTCGAAGGATTTCCAGACGAGTTTGTTACACTCACTTGGTCGATACGTGGGGGCGTACACTTCGGGAGCTATGTAAGATAATTGCGAATTGTCACAGGAGAAGGCTTGACACGCGACGATATATAATTTATCAACCGGGGGATATAAGAGTTCTCGAACGGTCGACCGTTAAATGACGTGCCGCACCGTCGGGGTGGGCTGTAGAATAGCATACGTCGTGCGAATTTCGCGAGCGTCGCTTTCCGCGTTCTCCTCGTTCCGTACGCCCCGTACTCTGGATTCACGATTTACTTTTGGACACAGAAACAGAAGTACAAAGCCATCGAGCCGCTTACGCTTCCTCAGTCTAGTCAATTTCCATCAATCTCCCCGCGATAGAGAGAGGCGGACAGGCGTAATAAGAGAATAGACGGAACGCGTAAGTTGGAGAAGTTATTTATACTCTTTTGAGAAAGAAAAAAAAAATATTGTAAATCGTATGTGCGGAAAATTATTTTGGGAAAATTAGATTGATTGTACAAAAACTAATAATAACTGATAAAAATCGTCACGATGCTTAAGTAATTTTCCGGAGCTAACACTCGAAATTTCTAACACTGTTACAAATTTAATGAATTAACACTGAGTCTGTGAGATCTATTTGATATATGTTGATTAAAAGATATTAATTAAATTTGAAGAAACCAAAATTACATAATTCGTATAAAAAAGAATGAATATTAAATTTATTTTAGTAACAATAATTCAAATTTGTAGATAACAAAGAATATAATCGGGACCCACGTTAGCTCCGAAAGATAAATATCTGTAGTGTCATAAAAAGAAGAGATAAAATTTGCATGACTGAATTAAAATAAGTAATAGATCGATAGTTTTACAACCGATATTTAGTTTTGAAAAAAAAATTGAATTCATAATACTCTTTTTTAAGATGATCACGTAATGGAATAATGTACGTAATTGCTTGAGCAACTTGTACAATGCAGTTAATTCGAGAATAATCGCTTGTCTATATCTCGATTTTACATAGCATAGCTAGCGGATCGCTCACGGTTGCGTATATTAGAAATAATCGATTTAAATCTAGAATCAAGTAAGTTCTCCCGGCTATTTATTCTTCGCTATTCACTCCATTTACTACTCCAGTTAAGAGAACAGCGGTCAGTAAATCAAGGAGATAGCTTCCTCGCGCTTATTCTTCGCCATGCTCAAGAAGAGAAGATAAAAGAAAGAGTGCGAAACAGGAAACGCCTCTTAATAAAATTTAACGAAACCGATCAATTGTTTAAGACGGACGCGTCATAACCGAGGATCGAGTTTGGATGGACAGAGAGAGAGAGAGAGAGAGAGAGAGAGAGAGAAAGAAAGGGAGGTGCCATTGAGCGAGCCGAAAGCGAGAATATTAATGCGCTTATAAATAAACCGGAGGAAAAATCCAGCTAAGCGTGTATAGCCCCGACGGACGACGTGATGCTTGCACGCCTCTGCGTGCCGTCGCGCCGGCCAAGAAACCACGGTAGGAAGCCGCACGGTTAACTTCGGCTCTCGCGTTCCCGTTCGCGAGGACTTATACACAAATCGCGGAGTGGCCGCGTTTCCCTCTTTTCCCCCCTTTTTTCCTTTTCTCTCCATCTCCACATCTCGTTACCCCATATATATCCGACACGCGAAACGAATCCGGTGCAACGACGCGCCGACGACCTCCCGCTGATGGATCTCGGAAATGTGATTCTGCGCAAGCGGCGAGATTAAACATCACGTCTTGTTGGTGATCGAACGATCGGGGGGCGAATGAAGAGATGCGCGGAGTGGCCAGCGAGTGGAAATAGGATTGTTTGATTACGAGATCGCGCGCGATCGCGAGCGTTATACGCGTTTAACATGACAGCGTGCGGTAAGAGATTTGCGCGCGGCGACGTGATAAGATGTGCCCGACGAGGTGAGCGCGTACAATGATTTTGACGATCGAACAGTGAGACGCGTGTTGAGGTACACGGTAACCCGTAATGACGCGAATTTACGAGTTTATTTTCATACCTTCCCTGGTTAAGAAGAGGCTGTAACTTCTCGGTGTGTGTGTGTGCGTGCGTGCGTTTGCAGCCTTACAGGAAAACAATTTCATATGTAACGTGCATTTTTTTACCGAAGGCGTTATTGTCTGCAGATGTGCCTTTTGTTTCGTTGCTCGGATATTACTGATCGATGATGAATTCTCATATTTAAAGAGACATATAATTTAAATCATCATACGAAATTGTTAGTTTAAAATTAATAGTTTTCACCATAGGATACTTGTGACTGCGTTTTTCCTCCACTTTTTGTCATAATTTGTTTTTGTTTTTATTTTTTTTCTTATTCTTTGTACATTATAAGCGAGTTTGTTCCCGCAGAATGGTATGAAAAATAGCTGGTGTTAGTTTCTTTACAAAACGGCTGACTCAACAATATATCTCGTGATGAATCTCTGAAATTATATACACAGCCCTTACAGAAATTTAATACTGAAAGGAAATGATTAATTAATTGTCAAGTACTGAACAAGTGCTTTTAATACTCAATACTTTAATCACTATGTTTCAGCGTTAAATTGACTAGTATTAAGTTGGATTTCTGTAAAGATGATCCGCTCATTACTGAGTATTCATTTTCTATGACATCCATCCCAAATACCAAGATAGCTTTATTTGACGTGATTAATTGGTCATTCTTTAAAATCTGACGTCCTATCATCCTAAAAGTGACGTGTGATTTGTCACAGTCACATAACGTCACATTAAGCAACGTCAAAAATACGTCATTATTTTCGCGTAAATAAATGCGTAATAAATGACGTTATTGATCTAATAACGTTACCAATACGTCATCGATTAGTCATTTATCTGAAGTCAATAAGTATAATGTTGTAAATACATCATAGATAAATGACGTCATTAATTGGTAAAAAAAGAACGTTATTACATCTTAAATAGATTACATAACGTTAATAATTCAAAATAACTAACTATCGACGTCAAAATGATTACAGTTTGCTACTTGGGATCGTTTTCAGAAAGATGAAAGAATCGAAAGTGGGATATAAATATGTAGAATTTACATTTAGGAATTACATTATTTTTAATCTTTAACATTGTTTTTTTTTATCTTTATACAAAGAAGCGACAGAGAAAGATATAAATGCATTTTTAGTAACAGTCTAAGTATTTTGATAGATAAAAAATGTGGTGATCAAATATCATTTTTCGTCTACAGATTTTATTTTATTTTTTTTTTCTTTTCAATTTGAAAACTAGAATGGAATTTTTTAATAAAATCGATTATCACGTAATCCGACGCGTCAAAAGAATCGACAAGCGCGAGACAATACGCGGCTATTCTCAGGATGGCAACCGACAACAGTTTCAAAATTACACACAATTTAGCGGGGAATTTGCCAGATTGAATCCACGACGACTATTTATAATTGAAAACTGTCTGTGCAGACAGTTATTATGCACGCCAACATCGATTCTTCGAATCCGCGGCACATCGCGGATTCGCACCCGCGGATGTTAAATAAATTAATAAATAAATACGCTAAGAAGACACGCGGATGAAGCACGTTTTTTGTTAATGAAAGCAAACACGCGGAAATTCGGCGGGAGCATGAAGTTCTGCGATTTTCGCGTCAGCGGTTACGACTTACGACTTAGTTACTAGGAATTGTCGATGCAACGCTATTGCGGTATTCTACTTCGACGGTCGGTGTCAGGGTTAATGCATTTTAGACGTTTGCAAATGTTTACTTAAATATAATTCGTGTAGAATACACGCGCGTTTCGCACATATCGACGTTTACGCGCTCCTGATGGACAGCCATGTTATTTTATACGAAAAGATTGTGTTTGCATAATTACATCCATATAGGACGTCCGGTAGGAAAACATTAGAATGATTGGATATTTGGAATTCATCGTTCTTTGAATCGCAAAAATTCTCTGAAAGATCAATTTAAGCAGAATGAAATGTTATTGATAGATATCTGATTTATATCATGATAGAGATGAACAATATTATGGAAGACTATCAAGGCACAAATAATCTCAGAATAACAAATTAAGAATTTGATCTCTTTCAAGAAATGCGAACAAATGATAAAATTCTATTTAATTTCAAACAAACTTCTATTTTATTAAGGATTAAAATGTGACGATAAAAAACATGGTATATATAGAGGATAAATAAAATGATATAAACATCTAGGGCATATATATATATATATGTATATATACATATCTTTAGATTTTTATATCAGATTTAAAAATAAAGGAGACAGATCCTTGACGTTTAATTTCTCATACACATTAGCCGCGGATCATTTGGTGTATAAAGTTTCATACATGTTTACGTTCTTTACGGCCTCGACAGGCTGAAATAAGTTCAAAGAAACTCTCAGAGTAAACGATTCGCCTTTGTGCCATGGAGTGACGAATTATCTAAATAAAAAAAAAAAATGTAGCTTGCAAGAGGATCGCGCGGTGGATGGTAGCATCCGCAGCTGCGAACATGTGAAAATTCGAAACGGATGCGAGAAGAAATCGTAAGCTATGCTCAAAAATTCTTTAAGAGGCACGGCAATGGCCTCGTCCGAATCGTCAACACCAGCGAGTCCTGGTCCTAGCAGTCCTCTAGGCTTTGAAACAACACCCAGGCCACGCAAAAAGCTTTCATTCAAGGAGAAACCGGAGACTTTCAACTTCTTCAAACTACGGAAACCGTCTACACGGCCGAGACTGATACACGCACAAAATAGCATCGACCTCAGCTTCGACGAAAATCCTTTCGAAGAGGAAAACGAAGATCTCGATGAACTCGAGGTAAAATCTCTACTCTATTCTGACTGAAGAAAACTATATTTTTCTAAACGATTAAATGGAGTTATCGAGAAACGATCGACATAGGAAGCTCGCTGATGTATCTTTATGATATTATTTATTGCTCTAAAATCTTGTTCTTTTATTAAATAATATTCTTATTATAATAATCAGATGTTGTTCTGCGTACTCGTGAAATTGCACGCGAGATGATTAAATGAGAAAATAAGATGAATGTGATTTAATTAGAGTCAAGCAATGAGGGTAGTCAGAACAGTCGGGCAAGCTTTCGAAGTGTGCCATAAGTTAAGCATAAACAACACTACGGAGGATCGGGGAGAGAAAGACGGGGAGAATCACGGTGAAAATTATGGTGATGTTTACGAGGACCAAGACGAAATTCCTAACGAGCAATCTCAGCCTTCTCCGACGCCGGTACATAAAGGTGAATGTCAATGATGCTGTGGCATAATCAATTTTTGGTGTTTTTATCTCTTTCGATTTTATTTTAATTTTACGAAATAATTTTAACAAGATCAGATTATATAAAAACAATAAAAAAGATTCCTCTTCAATCCCTTCATTTTCATCTCCGCCTCCGTTTGTAACGCCTGTCACTTCTCTTGTATTTCAGACATATCGTTATTGGGGGATACTGAAGATTCGGTACCCGAGCAAACGTCCGTTACCTGTCTACTTCGATCACACGATGGACCGGCGACGACAACCTCTACCTCACCAATCAGACAGTCGCCGTCGGTGAGACAATTAGAAACGTATAAATAGGATGAAATCGGCGCATGCTATTTTAAAATAAAATCGTCATTAACTGAACCTGTATCATGCAAGTGAAAGATACTTTGGCAGCTACGATGAAGTCAAAGCCTTAAAATAAAATAGCTCGTTATCTTACTCTTGCTTTACGGTAACGTATTGTTTACCACCTTCCAAGTTCTGTCACTGGTACAACTCGTAAATTCTAAGACGTTTCTGCGCTCCATTTCACAACGGCTTGTCTTACTTTGAATTCCATGACAATTCAATTCGTATACTTCGAAGTAATTCTTTTATGTCTAACACATAGTGCCCTTTGCACGAACTCGTTCTTGCATTTTTTTTCTTTTGTCGATATTTATTTATAATAACGTACACAATTTATGAGTATCGATTTATTTGTTTCCTTTTTATAGGGCACGGTGACCTCCGAGTGCGGAGGTTTATTGGTGGGAGGTGAATTAACAGCCCTGAAGCACGAAATACAGCTTCTGCGTGAACGTTTGGAGCAACAGAGTCAACAAACCAGAGCTGCTGTTGCCCATGCGCGACTTCTTCAAGATCAGCTGGCGGCGGAAACGGCAGCGCGTGTCGAAGCTCAGGTATAAATAAGTGAATCAATTACCAGAACACATAAATATTTCAACACTTGCCTATGAGCGATTTATAATCGTACGAAACCTAATTTATCACAATATCTTTCTTTGTCAAAGCGAACATTTAGGAAACATAAAATGATTTATACGTTTTTTTTTATCTTTTTCTATCCTTTTATCATTTTTTATTATATTATCGACTGATATTATCCGTGTACTTTCTCCATAAAATGCGAAGAAAATACTTGACGAATCGATTATTTAGATACAGGAAAGTTTTGACAGTTGAGATTTTACTTTAATTATGAATAAGATTGTTTCTCATTTCAGGCGAGGACGCACCAACTTCTAGTGCAGAATAAGGAATTACTAGAACATATAAGTGCACTGGTCGGCCACCTGAGGGAACAGGAACGTGTTTCCGGTAGTCATGTCACCTCGCAATCGCAAATTCCGACGCCCGCGTCATTACAACAAAATGCAGCGGTTTCCGACCTATCAGGTCTCGGCCAGGTAACACTCTACCGAATTCCATGACACGAGTGCTCCGGTGGAGTTTGGAGTCGAAGCACCGACTGACCGAAACGGCGTTGCATCTCGATTAATGTTTAACAGAATGCATTTTGTACTTCTTTTTTTCTCTCTTTTTTTCTCTGTTTTAATACCGTTAACGCCTTTTGTACCGATTTCTCCTTTTTTTTTTAACTTTATAATAAAACGTTTTATACACACTTTTGATTTTGCACCTCCTCCCCCTACATTACATTTTATACCGGCGAATGTGTTTGCGTACCTCCGATTGTGTAATGTTTCTTTTACACCCTGATGATTTAGCGGTGCACGCACTATGTTTTAGGCGTTTTCGTTTGGTGCCGATAAGACGTCGACGGCGAAAACAGCCGTAGCTTCGACTATTTGCATTTTTTGCGCGAGCATTTCCGCTTCGACCCTCACGGCGCAAAAATTACGAAACGACAATCAGAAAGATCGCTGATCGAAATCTGTACTAACATCGGTAAAAATAATCGGGGGGCGAATGAGTTTTATACGTTGCTCGAGTGATTTGATTTGATGAACGCAGTGCGTTACGTATATACCTTGTCTCTTGATTATTTACACGTGCATTTGCATCGAGGTATCTAATTGCGAAAAATTAATTCCATACTAAGATACGACTAATCTAATAACAAATTAAGCACCAGTATGACGGTGTTGTCTAACAGGTCTTCGCACGGGATTTTGGAGTACATGCTGCCAACGAATGCTAGGTAATATTATCACTCATTACTAAAATCTATCGGTGTAAACGATCATAGTCAGACATCAAAAGATGGCTCAGTTCCAAAATATCAGTAACAAAATATCCGAAAATAGAAAGAGGTAAGAGAACAAAGATGCACAGATTCAAGAATTTTTAATGTACAAAATTTTTTTGGATAATTCGAATTTTCTACACATATTAATTTAAATTCACATGTTAGTTATATATGAATTATGTTCAAATTTGCATATATTTAAATAGATTTAAAAAAATGAAGATTTTATAATATATATATACAGGATGGTCCTTAATTATATATATTAATGCTTCATAAATCGAATCTAGAGCTCTAAACATTTTAAAAATGCGTATACCTACTGTATAACAAGAAAATTTTTTGAAATTAATTGTAATTCAGGAAATATCATCTATTGTATATAATCTACATTGATATGACATATTTCTCTGTTCTGAACTTTAGATTCATCTCTTAAGAAATAATCAAGAATCATCCCTGTATGACAACAAATATATATAATTATATAATATAGCTATAACATATAATAAAAAGACGAGGGACAATTTTGTATGTCTTGAATTTCGTGGGCTTCAAAGATCTTGTTCCCCAAACTGCGTATTCTCGGATAGTGCCAACGGACCGGAGGCCAGAGTTCGCCATGGGAACTGGATCCACCGACCTTTCCTTACTGTACATATCCGTCTGAATCGCTGTATTCCGGTGGTCTCGGCGCCATGGGAATCCAGAGTAATAACACCGCCGCAGATCAACTACAGTTCCAAACGCAGCTGTTGGAAAGGCTACACAACCTAAGCCCGTTTCAGCCCCAGAGATCGCCCTATAATACACCGTCGCCATATGCGATGGGCCCAAGTCTACTTCTACCTCCGTGCAGCGGACCAACGGTGAGTATTCCTTGTCACAAGACTGAATTTATATATAAGCGTTTTAATTTTAAAACATAAATAAATCGTAAACATAGCCAAATCATCAAAAACTATAATGGTTTTCATACTGTCCATAATGAATTAATATATAAAATTTTCTTTATTTTTTCATCATATATTTTAAATTCAATGTTATTTCTAGAAAGAAACAAATCTCACGTAACACTTAACAAATTAATTTATAATTATAATTTACGTTAAAAACGTTATAAATCCTGCTTCATTAATTTTCAAAAGCATCCCCTTTATAACTTTTCAGAATTCAGCTCAGCTGTCGCCAAATTCTGCGTCCCTGCGAGTCTCTCAACCAAACAGTTTCTCCTCGTCTCCGATCATGACTCACAAGCTCGAAAACTATGGAACGGATAATTCGGACAACGCTTTCATAAAGCCTTTACCATGCACCAACGATAAAAACATGGCTCATCTGTCGGCCGACGTTAAAGCTAAGCAAGAACGCTTGGATCCTTCCGAAATACCTCCTATAATTCTGGATCCTCCACCACAAGGCAAACGTACGGACAGTATGGTCAAGAAAACGAGCACGAAGCAAAATTCGATAATTCAAGGCACGCAGGACAATAAGAATAATTTGCAGAATCCGAGAGGTTTGGCGACTATCTTGCGATCCACAGGTCCGCCGCCTTCCCGCACGACGAGTGCTCGACTACCCTCTCGCAACGACCTGATGAACGAAATGCAGCGAACGATCTGGGCTCGCCATACCACCAAATGACGGGACAATGTCCAACCTACAATAATGCGAATCCGCGTAATCTTTAATACCGAGAAACAAAGTCGACCATTTCGTTAGAATTCGAAGAAAACACATGTCCAAATATATCTTATTAGTCACGAATCGCGAGAAAAGTTACGCGTGGTTTGACTTAACGGACGACAGGGTTTGCATTTTCTTCTCGATCGCTCAAAGTCAAATCCTTCATATTTAGAGATTTCTAAGATGTATAGTATATGATTTTTCGATACGTTAAATTGGAGTGTAGAAAAATTATTAAACGAATTGTCAAGTGAAAATTTGTTGCCAATAAGAATTTTGAGAATATCTTTTACAAAGATTTGCTAGAACTCAGTACAGAGTCAATAAATCATTATAGTTTAGCAATATTCCTATGACGAACGTGGAATCGCGATTTTTAACAGATTGTACATTCGTTTGTATCCTACGAGTTACGTCCGTGGAATGTTTATAAAAAAATGAAACGATAGTTACGTTCGGACGAAGTGGAATATAGTGGATATATACTTCACGCACGTCTCGCGTGTCCGAAGAGACGAATTGTAATACGTAATTCGTACATTTATTCGTATCGTGACATTTACAGTGTATTCCCATGTATAAAAAGTCGCCATTTAGCGGACGAACTTGTGCCAAAAGTACCAATCGTCTTAAGAGAGTTTATTTTCGGTATATTTTTAAGTAATGTAAAAATAAAGATAAGCGTGATCACAGAGTTGCGGCAATTATATCCTTCCTATCCTTATCTTTGCGTCGCAGATACGCTATCATATAATTAGCTTGAGCAAAAGTTTTAAATTAATTTAAGATCCTGCATTAAAAAAAACTATTAGAACACAGTTAGTAATATTGTATTAAAGAGATTTTTAATTTTACTTATATATAATTAATTGTTTCTTTCTCCTTCGTCAGCCCTTGGCCTTGCCCTTGGCTTATAGCATTGCATAATTACATTCGTGATGATTTAATATTCCTGAGTAAAATAACAAAAAACTCAAATTGTATGTCGTGAGCGGATAAAACGTTCGTTAATCCGATAAAAAAGGAAATGCGTGTTGGGGCAAGCTTTTAGCGTGTATACGTTAATGGCATGACAACATTCATTATTGCGAATATGCTGATGGCTATTCAAGTTTCAGCAGACAGTATGTCGGCAGATCGTTACAAGTGACGGATCAGATCATTTCTAAAGAATATTAAATCAAGTATCGGTTCTTTTACTCTTAATAATCTTGTCGCGCGTAAATTACTGTGCGCATATTGATTGATGTGGTGCCAATCAAACGCTTATTATCAGCAGTTTTTTTTTTTCAATTTTTCTACACTCATGCGATATGAAATTACATTATGTTATTTAACGCATTTTTCTCGCATGCAGAAAATATCGCGTGTATTATGAATATCTCTCGGAAAATATAATTAATTAGAAATATCATCATTTGTGGCGTACGTACGCAAGTTGATTCAACTCTGTCGATGGACCAGACAAGAATTCCTGGTATTCTAAGACTAGACAAAACGTCACACTTTTCTGAATTTAGAACCACGCCTCGGACATTGGCTATGCAGGTATTCTAATTTACTAAGAATTTCATTTATATCTTTTCTTCCTTTCGCGATTATTTCAGAAAAATAAAACTAGACAATATATTTTTAACTGTGCATTGATTGTTTCCTTTGATTTATTTTAGAACTGCCGACTTATATTTGAGTCGTTATTAAATTTTTCTAAATCCTAAAGAGGATACAGAGATATAAATAAATAGATAGAATATATCGAGGATATTTTCCATAATTAGAATTGCAAGAACATAGTCGGTTGTTCAGGAAATAAATTGGATAAAAATAAAATAGCTTCTTACTATCGATAGTTCTTTCACTTTTCACATCTCGTATCATCATTATTCCCTCCCCCCCTTTCACACTGTTTTCAAACAATTTCATAAATTAGAGCACAGACTAATTTACAATCGATCGCCGAAGCTCACGAGCATTAACGAAAATTACATCGGACAATGCGCAGTATGGGAATGATTTTCGTGGGATCGCGTGTAGCACGGTATAACGATAGTAATAATTCCCCTCGAGGAAAGTGATTACTTGCGAAGCAGAAGGGTGGAGTTGTACAAAAAATGTACGACGATGGCTATTAACAGTATTAACGTGATTCAAACTCTCTCGGTTCTTACCATTTTTCCAGACAGTGAATATTTCCTTCGACACAAACAATTGCTTAAAATTACAAGACAACATCTCAGCACACAATATTTATAAATTATTTAGAAAATATTTATAAATATTTGTAAGATTTATTTTAAATATTTTGTAAATATTTTTGTGGTCTTAGATTACATAAATCATAAACATTTATTTAAAATATTATGAAATATTTATTGTAAATGTTATAGTAAATACTATGAAAATACTTAATGAGACATTATAATTCAAGTAAAAAATACATAAAAGTTACAAATCACCGATTCATACGGAAAGAAAAATTAATTTATATCTTTGAAACTGTATCGGAATTGAATGAATGTCTCTTTATGTATCAAATAATATAAAATAAAAATATCTTAAATGAGATGCATGTTTTAATTATACAGAAAATCGTGATTTTTGTCATAAAACTTACGACGATACGTACGAATATCACAGACACGTTGATTCCTATTGATCAGGATGTCTCGGGGTGTGTCACGTCGCGTGTGACCTCGAATTAACGATTATCTGCAGACACGTGGATGAAAGGATTCAAGTTCTGTCGTGTCAAAAAGAAACCGAGACAACGAAAGAGGAGATGTAATCGCATAGAATCCATTTGAAATTAAAGTTCAGTAATATTTCAACAAACTTCTGTGCTTGCATAAAAAAATCTTGACTCATATAAAATCTGAATTGTATAAAATTTAGGATTTAATAGAGATGTCATATTTTCTTATCTTCGTTATAAATGAAGAATTGTAAAAAATCAGATTAAATACATTTCGTTGACTGAGCCATTTATTTAATCCTCCTATCTCTGTCATTTCGTAATTAATAAAGGAAGTTCCCTATTTCGTTCGTGAACCGCCGTGATTTTTGGAGTGATTTTTACGTAAATGAGTTTCAACGATCTTTCCGGGTCACTGAGCTTTTCATTACTCGCGTGACTCAGGGAGATCTATGATCATTTTCAAAGACAGTAATTGGTATCTTTTGCCGTTCGTACGTAGGTGGGTCCGTCGTCATCCCCATCGCAGTCGCAACCCCCGGTCAGTCGACAGTCGGTTACGTTTAGTATTGTTGAATGCCAGCAGAACGAGGGCCTTGTTGAGAAAGATCAAAGATCTCAAAACGAACGCATGAACAGATTTCATAACGACACGCAGCGCATCTCTATCGCCGGTTAGTGAAGATAATTTTTTCTCTTAACGAAGAAACGCCAAGGCGTATCGATAGCCTTTGAGTGAAATGCGATTGAGGGTGGAGAACTCTGTTCAAATTTCTTTGAGTCTATTTCGCGTTTGACTTATGGCAATTTTCTATGATCCGAGAAGCGACATCCAAGCGAGCGAATCCGAGCGGAACCTCACCGGCTCCAATGAAGAAGTCAACCGCGAACGGCAAGGAAAATGACAACGAGGATGATTACTCGGCGTCAGTTTGCGCGATCATGCAACAGCGAAATTCGACACGACGACAAAGTCGGCGGAAACGACGTCCGTCGTCGCCGTTCGGCGTCGACAACGTCGACGGTGTCGCGCGTCGTCGATCCTCGGTTTACACCACGAGCTCGGGAGAGTTAGTATTTGCGACTTTCAAAAAGTTAGAGTGAACTCAAGTCCATTATTTGTGATGTCTTTACTTTATCGTAGAAATTGCGAGTTAGAATTAAATTAATTGTTTAATTAAATAATTTAATTAAAATAAAACGGTATTTAGATCCCGCAGATTGTGTGAAGTTTATTCGCGCTCTAGTTCCTCATTTAGAAACTGATGAGCTTCTTCACACTGCTAACATCATTGTAGCAAGAAAAATGCGAGTAGCATTTCACACTGAATATTATATATGCCAAATTTTATATAGGCCTTATTTATCATTTAAATATAATATTCTAAAATACCTAGTTTCTTTATATAATTTTGAAGTTTATCTATATATTTTACTTAAAAAGATAAATATAAAAAAGAAACCACTTAATAACAAGAAGTTGCTCTTATCAAAGTCGTAAAAAGATATATTCCAAATAATGACATTAGAAGATTTATCTATTTTACGATTACTTCATTCTAATATTTTTTTTATCAATCTCTTATTGGAATTCTATTTCGATCACCGGATTGCTACAATGAAATTAGCACAACGCTTAAGTTAGTCATTAATTGAAGTCTTGGATTATAATAATAGCACGGTAATTACGATGGAAGAAAGCAGTAATCAGGAGCAGATTTTTGAGAATGTCAGTGTGCACAAAGAAGTTCTAAGTGCTATAAAGCAACAACCTTGGCCTCTCCGACGAAAGATCAAGCTCATACGGCAAGCTAAAGCTTATATCAGACGACACGAAGGCGCTCTGCAGGAAAGACTCGCTCAAAGTCGCAACACTAAAGACATCATAGCACGCGTATCGCTTTTCATGACTAAGGTAGCGATTATGTTATCGTAAAATTAATAAAATTTTCAGTATTATTTAAGTAAAATATTGATACTCGTAGCAGCAAGGATCGTAACTGTTTTTCGTCTATTTAGAAGTGGCAGTATTTCCGACGTGAGCTCGTCAATCTGCAAACGTGGCTCATACCTTGGGAGGTCCGTATCATGGAAATAGAATCCCATTTCGGTTCCGCTGTTGCATCCTACTTCATTTTTCTCCGTTGGCTCTTTTGGATCAACCTCGTCATCGCAATAACTCTTACGGCGTTCGTTGCGATACCTGAAGTAAGATAATTCTAGTTAATAAAAATGACATTTTTGCTTTCAGGACAGTTCATCAATAGCTATATTAACAAGATACTTAACTTTTTTTAATTCTTTGTCAGGTGTTGACCGCAAACGCGACTCTTGCCGGCGAGAGAAAGATCATGCTGCAGGAAGAGGCCATCAAGTCGAAGGATCTGTTGACTTTATGGGAATTCGAGGGTGTGCTAAAATATTCCCCATTTTTCTACGGATGGTACACCAATCAGGATTCGAACAGCAATTACAGATTACCACTGGCGTACTTCGTCACCAATCTGGTCGTGTACATATACAGCTTCGTCGCAATTCTGCGCAAGTACCGGCTATGCTCTCTTCGTGTTGTTGAATCTTATATCATAGTCTTTTATTTTTAATTGACAGTGGCATTTTTTCAACATCTTTAACTAAAGTTAGTTAGATAAAGTTAAAAGAATTCTAACTTTAAACGAAGTTAAAAAAATTGAACACGTAGTGTCTAAGGAACATACTTTACATTATTTCTTGAAGAAAGATGCGCTGCGAGCGTCCATTAAACAGAATTATATGTTATGAAATTATCTCTCGTTACTTCCGAAATTATTCCTATGATATATTAAAAAGTGATGAGGCAAGCACGTGAATACCTTGTTCCAGAATGGCAAAGAACTCGCGTTTGAGTAAACTGATCGAAAAGGAAGACGAATATGTCTTTTCGTGGAAACTCTTCACGGGATGGGACTTCATGATTGGTAACCCGGAAACCGCGCACAATCGTACAGCCAGCATCATGGTGGGTTTCAAAGAAGCCTTACTGGAAGAAGCAGAGAGGCAAAAAGATAAGAGAAAGTGAGTTCTACACTTATATTTTAACATTAGATGAACATTATGTAACCACAACTGTTCTTCTTTAGATTTTTGGTTTTACATATTCTAATAGATTATCCTTCTATTTTTCTAGAAAATATTGTGATTAAGGAATGTACTGAAAAAAGATATTCACTTTTAAGATATTAAAATGTTTTATTCTTGTCTCCATTTTTTAAACCCTTAAAGATGTTTTAGTTTTAAACTTTTTCAATAGACAAAACTATGTACGTGTATGTTTGAATTTAAAACATTATGCGTTTTGAATCCAAATACATAGTATTTTGTTTATTAAAATAGTTTATTTAAAGATGCAATTTCATGCAGCGAAAGAAAGCTGGCTTTTTACCCCCACTTCGCTACAATCAAAACAACGTTAAAAAGCTGTTCGTTCTTCTTCTGTTTCTTTTTCTGTTTCATGAAGCATATCTTCATTGGTTTTAAGTTAACAAATTTATTTTCGCTAGCTTTTGATTCATTTCAATAAAAATGGATTACGAAAATGAGAATAAGTAATTTCTGATTCAACTTAATTTACTTTTAGTTCTTCCAACAGTCACGAACTTGGTTTACAATTATTATATTTCTACACTCATCCATTCACTCTCATTCATCCACTCCTGCACTTTTTCTATTCTAACTTAACTTTTTCCTTTCCTTCTTTTACTTATATTCCACTCATCCTCTTAATTACATCTGAACCACGCTCATCACTCATAATTTTATATATTTAGTCTATTATATATTATATATATTTTTCTATTATATACTTCTCATTGTATTACAACAAGAGTTGTTTGTAATTTTTTATTTCAAGCAATAATTTTTTAGATATAAGGATTTAAATATGGCTAGTTACAGACGTTTTAGACGATCACCTGTAAGTGATGAAATTAACGCTTATCAATACTAACACATGTCGTATATGATGGTATATACCTTATATAAACAAATCGAGTAGGCACAATAAAAATTACAAAATATTGTAGATGTGTACGTTGCGGCATTCTTTAAACGACAATTGTCGCTATCGTTAACTAACGACAGCCAATGAGAGCCACGCTTTCATCAATAAGACGTTTAAAGAATCCCACTACAGAACTGTCCAAAGTTCTGATCCAAAGTTGGGATCTTTTTGTCTGAAATTGAAATGTGTAGGTATTCACGCCCATTATCTTCCTACTCCTCACTTCGCTGTTTTGTCAGCGTGCGATGCTTGGTCTGAAATCGTTAAAAGTTTTTGACCTGTGTCTTTCACTATCCCTATAGGGGTATAATATTATTTAATATTAAATAATATTAAATAATAAGCATATCCTTAGAATATTAAATTATATTTAACATACTATAGAATATGTTTAATAATATTCTGCTACTAATATTATAAGATACTATTATTCATATTTTTATAGTTAAATATATTATGAATAATTGTATCTTACAATATTAGTAACACAATACTTTTAAACATAATGAAAGACACAGGTTAAAATTTGTAACGATTTAGTGTCGTCCCTGAGATTGGACGTCGAGTGCTACGACAAAACAGTAATGAAGTGAAGAGTAGAAACGTTAAGGTATAAATACCGATACATTTCGATTTCAAGCTAAAAAACCTCAATCTTGGATAGCTTTGTTGTAGATTATATAAAAATGATATTATGTTTATTGTCTTATTAAAAAAGTTGGACATTGATGTTATTAAAATAAAACGCAATCTATAAATAACGCAATCTAATCTTATTTATTTAACAAAATAGCGACAATGCCGTGTATTAATATAAACACACCTCAAAAAAATATTCTGCAGATAAGCGGAGAATTCCTCTTAGCATTTCCTCTAAGCAAAAATTCTTACATTAATAAGGTGCGTGTATTTATAACACATATTCATCTATAAAAATGAGGACACATAAGTTATGATCAAAAATAAATTTTTCTATAAAAAATTTTATTATAATAACTCAAACAGCCTTTTGAAATAAGAGGATGTACAAAACAACTACTATATACTACTTACTTTTACATTACATTTTTGAATCCTACATTGAAGTATACGTAATGTACTCAACTATGTTTCGCAGTTGGAGGATCATTTCAATGAGAATATTTGTGAACGTGGCAGTACTGTCATTACTCGCACTGTCGGCATATGCTGTGATCAAGGTGGTTGAACGGAGCACCGTGGAATCGCAAAACTGGTGGCGACAGAACGAAATCACGATTGTGATGTCTCTCATTACGTACCTTTTCCCAATACTCTTCGAGATCCTCGGCTTCCTCGAAAGCTATCATCCCAGGAAACAGCTCCGAATACAACTAGCACGGTAAAGAGATACTTATTAATCGCAATGGAATATATCTCACTGTGCACCGAGTATAAACAGTACATTTGGCTGTCCTTTCGTTTCAGGATAATGGTCTTAAATCTGCTGAATCTTTACTCGCTAATATTCGCATTATTCCATAAGATAAGCTCTATGGTACGTATATAATCCATTAGGATACGTGAATTAGAATAACAATGAAGAATATGAATATGCAACATTATTCACGATATTATTCGCGTACTTTACATAGTTAGACTCATTGTTTTCTGGATGCGTGGATATATTTTCTTTACAGAAACAAGACATTCTTTACGATCTCAAACCGACAAACAAATGTGCACATAAATTAGTACCATGCGACGAGCTGACGCGTACGCAACAGATCGCAACGTTAGCATCTTTGTGCCTTGTTTTAATAAACAATAATACCCATTCTCGTGTTAAAAAGGAAATATCGGAGTCAAGTATGATCTATTTAAATCAATGTACTTCCGACAGGCATATGTGCTATTTCAATTTATTGTAAATTTTAAGAAACAGTTAAAGTAACTGTATAATAAGATGCAATTTTCTTAATTACTTTTCTTCTTTCTTCATCAAATTTCAAAGCAATCGTGGAAATGATTTATAAAGTAAGAATTTGCTTTCGGGACAAATAAACTACAGACATACATGATTCAGGAAATAGCACAGATGTGTTTCATGAATTATATTTTGTTTCTTCACCCAATGATAAAAGACAATTTCACGATTTTCTAACGAAAATTTGATCGATACGATCAAATTGTTTTCATTCAGCGCTACCATCCATCAGGCAAGAAACTTTCTTTCTTAATCCTTTACTGGACAACGATACCCTTTATAAGGACATCAATGATATGTATGATTATAAAGATTATTTGGATTACGATAATTACCAATTTAAAACGGATATGAATAATAGCAACGAATCTTCTACCGTATCTTATTATAAGGAATATACCGAGAGTATGGATGATAACGAAATACATTATGACGCGAGCTCGACAGTAATTTCCAATTTTCTGACTGATTCAACAATTACTGAACATTTCTATACAAGTTCTACTTTGTCCCAAAGCGAAACTACAGCGTCAACACTCGAATCAAACATAATGGAAGGTATATTATACTTCCTATGTCTCTTTATATGCTTAATTAATAATTATTCAGATTTCTTACCAGCTAAATACAAACTAATGATAATATCACATTAATATTACAATTTCCTACATTCAATATAAGCATAATATAACACATGCTATACGTAATTACATTGTTAATTTATGTTTAGTGGTTTTTATATATATATGTATAGTGATTGACTTGTATAATCATTTGAAAGAGCAATTTTTTAAATATTAGAAATATACACTCTGAAACTATTTTAAGTTATCTTAAATAATTAATTAATAATCATAATAATTGATATGAAATTTATAACGAATAATCAATTGTATGCCATCGCAGATTCATCGAAAACTATTGATTTTGATGATTTTACAGAAGAAACAACTACTCCGTCAATTTCAGACAGCAAGACGTCATCTGTTAGCAAATTTAACATTACATCTGCAGTAGCAAACACAACAATTACAACGCATATTCCGGAAAGTCAATTTCCTACTTTGCAACCGAAAAATAAACATGTGATTCCCCTCTCAAAAGACAATTGCGTGGATAGATGTTTCGAAAAGATTTGTACTACGAAAAATTTAGGTAAAAAAATGCCTTTTTTTTAAATCAAATTTGTATCTGTTATTTCTCTTCAATTTTTGACAATAGATACATTTATTTTCAGGTATACGATTAGAACAACTAAATCTGGAGACACGCAGAAAGCTGCGTCGATCATGCTGGGAAACTATGTTTGGGCAAGAACTTGCTAAGCTCACCGTCATGGATTTGGTAAGATACAAAACAAATTTCACGAAATCCAAAAGTTGGATCAATCAATATTGCTTATTATATGTATTTTTTAATATGATTTATATTAGATACTCACTATATTAGCCACTCTCAGCATGGATTTCTTCCGCGCTGTTTTCGTGCGTTTTATGAACAACTTTTGGTGCTGGGATTTAGAGAAACAATTTCCGCAATACGGTGACTTCAAAATAGCTGAAAACATTCTCCATTTAGTTAACAATCAAGGCATGGTTTGGATGGGAATGTTCTTTAGTCCTGGTTTAACGGCACTGAATCTCTTTAAGCTTGGTGTTCTAATGTATTTACGTTCTTGGGCGGTTTTGACATGCAACGTACCTCACGAAGTAGTCTTCAGAGCGTCCAGGTTAAAATGCATTATTTGTGAAAATTATGTTACACTTTTCTAGTTTTTGCCAAACAAAATTAAATAATTAAAATGCGTTTATGAATAGTCAAACATCACGCATTGTATTTAAATCATTGTTTTATATATGCACTTATCTATATTTTTTTACCCACAATTATTCGCTGCAATCATTTTTATATATTACAGGTCTAACAATTTTTACTTTGCGCTGTTATTGACTATGTTATTTTTGTGCGTGTTGCCGGTCGGTTATGCTATAGTCTGGGTCGAGCCTTCGTGTTATTGTGGTCCATTTTCTGGTTATCCAAAGATTTATAATTTAGCGACGCAAAGTTTGACAAACTCGCTCCCGAAGATAATCCAACGGTACGTTCTCTGTGTAGAAGCATTTATGCAAATTTATTTCATTGCTTTTACGATGCAAATTTATTTGAAATATAGATTATCCTTTGTTGATTACAGTCAAAATAATTATGCATCTCAAATATAATCTATTGAAAACTTTATTCTGATTTAGAGTTCTTGATTACGTTGCATCGCCTGGTATAGTAATACCACTGATTGTTCTCATGACGTTGATTATTTATTACATGGCATCTCTCACTGGATCTTTGCGAGAAGCGAATAACGATCTAAAGGTAAAACTATACAAGGTGATCCAGACCAATCGCAGGAACCGGCATGTATGTATTCCTTATGAAAAACTGAGTCGAAAATGTTAATAGCAAAATGTTGAGTCATTAGTTTTTAAAGTGAGCCTTTGAAATCATCCAACCATATGTGTGTAGAGTGTAAAACTATTTGAAAAGAACTATTTGAAAAGAAGTTTTGGAAATGTTTATTGACTGGTGTTTTTAATATTATTTATTTGGATGATTTAATTAATATTAATTTAATTTATTAACAATTGTTTATTATTTAAAATGTATATCTCAAAAACACATTTTTTAATTATGTCTTATCGAATTTGCAATTACTCCTCGTCAATTAAAATTAATTTAAGAATGCAGCAGTAGTGACGTTAATAGAGATTTCACGGATCCTTTTCAATATTCATTCAGCATCGTGACATTTAACGACATCCGTCAAAGCGCGATTGTGACCGGCCGCTTGATTGCATCGTGTTTGACAGTGCGAACTTTGCACACCGTGGTTGGACAGTTTCGAAAGCTCACCATTCAAAAATTATTGACACCTCAACATTTTGCTATTAACATTTTCGATTCAATTTTTCATGAGAAATATATACATACCTCTTGCGGTTGGTCTGGATCCTGTATAAGGGAATATGCGGTATATAAAGTATAAAGCTTCATTAAATTGTATATAATGTTCAATATTTTATGCTTAATTGTTATTTTTAATACTTATTATTATTATTAATTTTATACTTATATAAATGTGTTGTTCTAGATGCAACTACGACAGGAGCGTACAGAAGAACGTCGAAAATTGTTTAAAATAGCAGAGAAGAAACATACCGTAGCTGAGACTCCACTATCGAAGTGGAAAAAGATCCTTCCGGCGTTACCACAGGTCAAAATATCTCAAAATTCCGAAATAGTTCAAAAGGAAAATGTACAGATCTCAATTGGGAACGTGAATACAGTGGTAGGTACAGTTGAAAATAAAGACTTGAATGACACCGAAGAATATTCACGTCAGGATCAAGTATTGTCCAATTACGACAACGAGCAACGAATTGAAGAACAGGATGACTTGATATCAAACGATACATCTTCTAATAGAAGGTATGATAATAACAATTAATTGCAAAAATGAAATTGGCAAGCTTTTCTATGCAAGCTTCTAATAAATAGATTGCATAATTAAAAATATCAAATATGTTTATATGTTGCTGAATTATGCATAAAAAATAATTTTCATAAGCAGATTGACAAACGTAATTGGATGTTCTTCGGATTCACCGTCGAATAAGCAAACCATACCAGAAATCCAAGTAAACAATGAAGAAAAAATCGTAAATATTGAATTGGATGATGTCCCTGAAAACGGCAATCAAGAGATAACGTAACAAATTGAGTGTAATATAAACTATTTAAAAAAAATTAAAATAATAATTTTGTAAGGATCTGAGAAATGCGATTTTTCAGAATTCATTTTGTACTAGTTTAAAAATATTAAAAGAGAATCTCTTTAGAATTGTAAATTAGAATTATAGATTTAATATTAGTCATCTCATTCTTCAAACATATAATATACTGCATATAATATAGTATATTGCGCTTACTTTTATGTGATTGTAGATTTTCTGAAATATAAAATTTGTAGACACCTTGTAATTATTCATTTATTTCTACAAATATATGTGTGTGTAAAATATCTATAAATAATATTTATAAATAATTATCGCACATTGCTGAAGACGCTATCTCTAAACTTCCGGATTTGTAACGGATTCATAGAAACGCACACTGTACACGCAAAATCACATTTTGATTGAGCATTGGCACATTCCTAATACCTTTATCTTATCAGATTACATTAAATAAACATTGAGCTATATTCCGAGATTATTTATACGTACATCAATACATCCTGCATATACAAAAATATATTCTTCTCATCTGCAAACGTACGATTTAATCTCACGTTAGTATAAATTAATTATACATTGTTTTTACATAAAGACCTTTTAAAAAAATCCGTTAATATCGGGGAGCATAAATTAATTGTAATTAATTAATAAAAAAATGAAGGAAAAGCTGTATTATATTGCACACTGGTTACAAATTATCTTTGCATTTGGATAACTTTTTTCTTATGGATAAATATTAGTTTTTCTCGCCAAATACTTAGTATTTGCACAAATCGTCATGTACGACGCAGGACATATCAGCATCTTTGCTCCAAGCGCTTACGCTGTTCATCAAGAAGCATGGATGCCTCGCTCATAATTTTAGCAGTAGTTCGTACCAAGAATAATAATTGATATTCGTCTATAACGGTCAACGCTGCCTTCGTCTTGATGAGAGCGTGAAGTACGTTCGCTCGTTCGAGGTCGAGCCATCTCTGAAGCGCCACTTCTCTTTCCCGTGGACCACCAAGTGGCACATCGGCCGGGCCCCACAATGAGAATTCCAACACGGATTTCACCTAAAAATCAAAAGAATTAAACAGTAATTTTATCCGAAGAATGCAGATTGTGCTGGGAACTAATAAATTTAGTAAGTACAAATATGAGACATATAATAGCAACAGACATGTAAATGCATATTAAATAACAAGGCATTGCTATGTCAACAATTTTTAGTTTAAAAAGGCATGCAAATTTAATAATTAAAAAAGATATAAGTATAGGTACAGTAAAATAAATTTATAGTTAAATTGCAAATATTTGCACGTGCATCCTGCGAATTAGAATCAAATTGAAATAAGTTTTCACCTGCGAGAGTGTAACCGCTTTCTCACGTATCAGTAAATCTTGTATGAGAGGTAGTGCGTCCGTCAGATGCAACTGTTGCAGTGCTATTAGAGCGCATTCGCACAAAGAGACCCGTTCCTCGCTAGACTCGTCGCTCGGGTCTATGTTTAACCTCCTGCAAAACGGAAGTTAAACATTGAACAACGGGATCGTGGAGATCCGTGCGATTATATTATTATACTGCGTCAAGTTGTCGTTACACAAGAAAATACTAACCCTTGTAGGAGGTACAGTCGATAATAAACATCCTCTCTGCAAAGTACAACGTCGCTTAGAGATTTGCTGGCATCCTCGATTCCGCGTGCTTGAAGACTCTTCAGAGCGTTGACCAGTTGAAGAAAGACGAACGACGTTTCTCTGCTCGCGCCCTCACCGTTTATGTCCTTCGACATCGCTCCAAATGATTGTATGGTAATGACATTCAGGCATGGAAGAATTGAAATTGTAGCTAAAACGAGAGAATTATTGTTAAATACATAGTAATTTATATTTTTTAATGTTTTTTCGTCGCGAAATTTCAACATGTATTACCTACCTTCGACGTCCTCGTTCCTAGAAGGTTGAACCTTTTCAATTATCTCTTTCGGCACCTTATCTACAAATTCTATTATAGGTGTTAAATAAAAATCCTTTTGTGGCATAGGCATAGCTAAATCAAATGCTATGCAAAGAGTGACATTTTGATCATTCCACGTAGCAGGACAAAATATTCTTCTACCGATGGAGACCGATGACAAAGTATCGACGTTAAAATGCTTCAATCGGGGATTCGCATTTTTCAGGGCACGCAGACTTGGGGGAAACTGGACAGTTTGATTTTCCTGAAAAGACGTAGTCAGAAAAAAATATCACCTTTCATTATCTTATTGCTGCATAACAAATAGATAAAGAATATTTTGAACTTAAAATATTCCATGTGTAACTTCCTTCAAGGAAATTATCTTCTTGAGTCTGCGGTAAAGTCTGTAGACATAAAGTCTAGCTGCTCCTACAAATTGAGGAGTAACAAAATCCCTACACGAGAGATCGATAAGAAACTCGTTTGTATGTGTTTCAGGCAAACAAGAACGTACAACGGTAAATAATTACAATATAAAGAGCTAACCTGTTCAAGAAATTGGGCGAGCGCTTCGTGATTCGCCACAACTACCGCGCCATAATTATCCTCGAGGCTTCGATGAACGATAGTGCGCCCCCGGCGTTGCCTCAAGCGGCCCATCCTCAGCTCGTCATCCGCGTTCTTCCAATCTTGATCCTCCTCGGCGCCCTGGAGTTCACGGGCGTTCGATTAAAAAGGGACGTTTAATGGGAACAAAATGAAAAAAAAACATAAACTCTGAAAATGTACCTCGTCACCAGTGTAGAAGGTATACGGCGCGTAAAGTTCGCTCTCCGTCTCGCTGCCGCAATACGGCAACGAGATCGATCTCACGAACGAGAGTTGGTGATGAGCCTTTGACTCCCCGATTATTGCACTGCTGTCGGACTTCCTTTTACATGCGGCGCGGAATCCGTTTCCGCTTCCGTGCCGCAGCTCAAGATTCGAGTCGCACTCGGGAGAACTCGAGAGGCACTCGTACATATGACTGTCGTTGGATGTCTATTGAAATGCAAGTAATTGCTGTACTATCAAATCGCTATTGAAATGGTTTCCAAACGATACAGCACATACGGCGCATATTTTACCGGATATAAATTTCCTTGTCATTTTTTTTCTCTTGAATTTTTAGAGAATTGCTGTGTTCTTATATTATTATTCTCTTGTATCTTTTTTTATTGATGAAAGAAAAAATAACGCAGAGATTTTTGACAAAAAAAAATGTGACGTTGATGTTACCAATTTTACGTATAAACTCTAAAAATGAAGTTTACTTCAATCTGCTTTCCTTTAAAGATATTATCCATCACTTTCTCTTTAGCGTTTTTTTTTCCTATTTCCGTTTGACAATAAAAATATGTACAGGAAATTATTACAGCAATCATTACAAAGCAATTATCTTCTTTTCGCTATTTACCTTTCCCTATGAGATCTATATATAAAGAATTAAAGAATCCTGGATGCAGCGTGTGAATATTGTTCGTATTAACATTTTCATGCTGCAGTCCAACAATAGTAATCGATTCACATTCAATGTTTGCGTGTACGTCGTCTAGGTCTGACTTTAGACAGACTGATTTGTAGAAGGGTCTCTCTTACCGGCGACTCGGAAGTGGGTCGGGCAGTGGCGAGCCTATCGTAATCCCGGTGCTGATCTTCAGCCGACGTACCCAGTGACCTTTTCGTGACGGGTTGGGAAATTGCTCGATCTCTCATGCTGGCAGTTCTTTGGGGTTTCGAGGGTGTCAGGGCACTGCGTACCTCACCTGTAACATCCTCCGCTGCTGCAGGCACGATCCGCCATCGTCAAGCGCCATGGGTTAGTATCACAAGACACAAGGCATGTCAACGAAACGGGCTAGTTATCCGGGCTTAGATAGTTCGCCTAACACACTACTGGGATACACTACTGGAGGAACATCCGCGCAACGCAGAGTCAAATTTGACGTAGCGATACGATGGACGTTAGTTCACTCATGGCTCCACGTATGCAGACTAATCGCTACTGGTACATGAAAACTATTTTTTTTTAATATCCAAATAATCTCTAATATAGAGTCTCTGATCTAAACCCGATTTTATGAGCACTCAAGCGTTGATGGCTAACGTGGACCATGCGAGGATACATCTTTCCGCCGACGAAGCCTTTCGAGCAACGTCTATCACGCTACAAGCGAAAACGGGCATTGGGATCGACGAATAACATAGCACATTCGGCATCTTTTATCCTTCTGCGGGTGGGAATCTTCGGCTTTACAAACGTACATTATGTATAGCTTTTAATTGAATTTACAAGACTCCTTAGATATCCTAAGATATCGATTACAGCGCATGCAATGCGTGCGGCGTTAGTTGCACCCAGCGTCGGTTAGAGGAGTCCTCGACTAACGTTGCTCGTGGTACGCACCGTTACGTAACCACTGCAGAAAGAGGAAAAAAAAAAGAAAAAGAGGAGGAAAACGGAGAGAGACGTGAACGCGGATATGCGCGCGGTTTACGCTTGAGTAGTCGCGCTTATGTCGGCGCGATGGACGTCGCCGTTGTTCGCGTTAATGAGAGAAGGAAGAGACAGAAAGATGCGGAGGTGCAACGAACAAGCCACAGCATCGGGGATTATGTACCGTACGGCATATGTGATCGAACGGCGCGATCGAAGAGAAAGAGTGATTAAGAGAGCCGAATGATTGGAAAGAACAAGACTCTAAATTTCTTTTTAAACAATATACGTTTATTCATCAGATACAAATGTTCGATATTACAGTTCCTGTACAGTTTACACTGTTACAAAAAAAGCATTTCGTCGACAAATACAACAAATAGCACAAATAACATTTTACTTAACCAGCCATTCTCAAACTTTATATTGTAATCTTATCGCGGAAACTTGCATTGCAAAAGCAGTCGTGCCTCAACAATAAAAAGCTATAAGCCTTCGATCGATATTGCTTAATATTACATTACGTGAAACGATACCGGAGCTTAAAAGCCGAGTCTTGTCCGAAAGAATAGGAATACACTCTTTCAGTAAATATTACGAAACATTATTATCAATCTAATACGTATCACAGAATATTGTGACTTTCTAAGATCTAATAATTTTAGTTTCTTTAGGACTTACAAATCCTTCCTTACGATTTGTATCTTATAGAAAATGTCGCGTTTCCATCATCGGGAATAATCATCGAGATTTGAATTTGTCTAAATTATATCTCAGTTTCAAAAATTCCGAGTATTACCCGGCCAACTGCGCGACGCGCAGAATTATAATCGCGTGCAGTTCGTTAAGTGAAAAAATCATCTATTCTCCCCGAGGATGCAAGTTAAAACATCACCACGTGGCTCAATCGCTGTACCCACGCAAGCGAAGCGACGTCTCTCCCGTTTTAAAAAGCGGTTGGCGCGAGGATTCGTGTGAGTATGGCTGTTAACATCGAGAATGGTCGCGACGATTAACTCAGTTACACTGTATAGGCCTGAACTTACCCAGATTCGCGTAAATTGAATCCGAGGTCGTCGACGGCCTCCAAGTGGCTTTCGACGTCTTGTCGTTTCTGGAAGCGACGTTCAATTTGATCTCTGCACGAGGTGGCGGTGGTCTGACTGGTTTATCCACCAAATCCAATCTCGACCAATCCTCGAGGGATTGATTCCTTGGCGGCGGGGGTGGTTTGCCAGGTCTCGCTGTAATAATAACGTAATGTTTCTTTTCTTTTGTGGTGAGGTTGCAGGGTGTACCAGAATGACCGCCAAATATTTCGATGCTGATAGAGCCGATTAAACTGAGTCGGAAATTGCCTTTGACAATTTTTGCAATAATTAACAAGTTATAAATTAATCGCCGAATATTTATTTTCAATCATTTTTTATTCAAATACTAATCAACTTTACAGAAAAACAGCAAGAGACAAGAATTGTTTATTTTCTTCTTATAAAGTTGTGAGAATTTTTTTCAGAATTTTTTAGTACCGTATTTTCTTATGTTAGTAAAAATAATTGCCAATAAGAAAATGCAGTACTAAAAAGTTGATAAAAAATTTTAATAAAGTTCTTAAAGCTCTATGAGAGGAAAATAAATAATTTTTGTCTCTTACTGTTTTTCTGTAAAGTTAATAGTACTTGAATAAAAAATTATTGAAGACTGTTTGACGATTTTTAGTAGGTAATTAATATCTTGTTAACTATTGCGAAAAGAATTGCAATACGATAGAGGACTTTTCGATTCAATTTAGTCCGCTCTATCAGTATACGAAATATTTAGCGGTTATTCTGAAACAGCCTGTATATTGGGTGTATTCAGTGCTATAATCGCTCGCTGAGCGACTAAAATAGCGATCAAATGTGATTAATTCTTACCTTTAGATCCAACCAATTACATTAAATTGCTACTTAATTGCTTAGTGAGCGGCTGTAGTGCTGAATGCATTTACATATAATGTACATGTATCTATGTATATATATTTTTTTACACGCTTCCGCGTCTTTTGATAATTTAAAACGTCAATTTTTTTCGTACACGGAAAGAATGATTTTGCTATAATATCTAAAAATTTAGCTAGATAGAGAAATTATTTTCAAATCTGTATCTACCTAAATTTTTAGATACTGCAACAAAAATCGTTCTTTCCGTATATTTAATATTTTATCGCAAAGAATTCGTAAAGAATACTTACCCGCAATCGATGGAGGCAATCGCGCCATTCTCGAGCCATCGTTTTTAGCACCGCAGGAATCCGTTTGGTCCTCATTCATCCTGGCAATGATCCTATCATTTCCCACCACCTCAACCGCGGCACCGTCCAACTCCAACGGATGGATTATTTCTAATCGCGGTTTCGGTTGCGGCGTCGACGGTATTTCGTCGGTCCTCGCACCCGACGTTTGCCCGGTAATCACATCCATGTCTTTCCTCGTGCCCATTCTCAAGAACCTCTTGAGAGAGAAACCTTTTCGGTTTCTACCTCTCTTCTTTTCCTCCCGTACATCCTTCTCCGTTGTTAAGCTGTCTTGTGACAGAGATATCGTTCTCCTGGGCACGGACTCTCTCTCGATCGGCTGCTTGGCATTTTCATTTGTCGGGTCCGGTAGATCGCAGACCGCTTTGCGAAACTTCGGACTGCAAGAGGACGATCTTTCTCGCTTCTCTTTTTCGCGAACGACTGGGGAATCAGACTTCAGATTCGCTCCCGGATTCCTGGCAAATAGAGAGGAGACTGGCATGAGATCCTCCATGGATTCCGGCGGTCGCGGAGCGATCCTTCTCTTGTTCGGCGAACGTATGAGCTCCATTGTGGAGACAGAAACCGGAGTAATTTCCGGAAATTCCTCGTCTAGCATAACATTCTCTTCCATTTCTTCGTTACTCATCGGATAATTTCTCAAAACTGGCGGCGTGGTTACGGAAGTAAACAACGGCGAGAGAGAGGATTTCAACGGAGTTTTTGCTAGATATCCAGATTCTGAGATTTGAGCTGTAATGGTTGGTGGGACTTGATCGGGTTCCGATAAAATCTCGTTCGTAACGTTCTTCTTCGTTAAACATCGAGAGCTCATATCCTGCATACCTAGAAAGAGATAGTAGGACGCATCGTAATGATGTTAAGGGAATTTCTGCGTAAGGAAACTTTTTCAAAAAGCTAAAGAATAAAAGATGTAACTAAAACGTAAAAAAAAAATTTGTTTAGATTATTTTCATTGTAACAATATTTATATATGGTTGTAAATTTCTTTTTTTAAATTCAATTAATTCTAATCAGCATAAAGTTTGAGATATAATTTTCTTCTCCATTCTCAAATATTAAAATCTTTCAAACGTAAACGATTCGGGACTTCAAAAAATTTCGACGGGACGTAATGCAATAATTAGAAGCGATCTTTCGATGATTTTCATCTCCATTTTAAGTTGAATAAAATATGATAAACATTTAAATTATTAAAAGAACAAATAATTCAAACAATATTTTTTGTTTTTTTTTTTAAATTGTATTTTAGAACTAATCGTTAGACTCACCTAGACTTTGAGCGGACCTACTGGCGACAGTTTGGACTGAAGGAGGCGGTAACACATAATCGCCGTTGGGTATTTTCCTCACTGCGAATGGACCATCGTTTAGGCTCGCCTTCGCGGAAAAGGTCGCTGGTTTCTGCGGTACGGCGGGCTTTGTCTTCAAGTCCGTATTGACGCTACCGTGTAAGAAAGAGGGCCTCGGTTCTGTGGTTATGATCGGCGGTGGACTCGTAGGCAATGCTGGTGGTTCCGTTACTTCTTCCTCATCCGCTTTGCCATCCGGTTCGCCCGCGAGCTCGCGACTGCTGTCGAAACAGAATTTTTTCCGTTCCGCGCCCTCGCACTCTCCTTCGACCTCGCGTATCTGCGACGACGGAGCTTCCTTACCATTGTCGACACCGTTGACATTCTTGTCGACATTCATCGATCGATCACTCTCCGGTGTCTCCTCGTTCTTCGAAGGCGTCAACGAAACGAGCTCGACCCTCTCTTCTTTTCCTTGGTCTTGTTTCGCACAATCGCTTTTACTTGTCATCGTCCTCTTTACGCTCTCTCCCACGTCATTACTCAGCACAGATTGCGTAGACATTCCTGACGAAGTCTCGATTTCAGTCTTCTTTGTTGCTGAAACGGTGTTAAGGGGGACACTTGTGGCGTTATTCTTGTCGACTTTAGAGACGGACAAGTATTTCTGCGCCGTTGTTTCCATCTTCACCGCATCCATATTGGCAGTATCCGCCGTAGTCTCCCTTCGCATAATGGAAATCATATTGGCAGAGGTGATCAACGGCATGTCTACAATTTTTCCTAATTCCGGGGGAGATTTTTGTTCTTGCTCTTCGATCTTATTCCGCTCTGGACCACTGAGTTTCTTTGCGGCCTTTAACATTTAATATCAAAATATCTATTGAAAAACTTCTTGCTTGCAAAGTGATATTTAAATTCGTAAAATGATTTGATGACTTTTGCTTATAATATTGCTTTATAATATTCTTATCTAAATAATCTTAGTGTAAATTGTACTAAACTGAACTTTTCTAACAGTAAATGTAAGAATTGTTACAAAATCATTAAAGATAGTATCTTTTTAATAAATAATATTGATTAAGAAAGAATTAAAAAATAATAGATATTATTTTATCAGAAAGTGCAATATCATGATTCGTTTTAATGTCATTTAAATATGCTGTAATTAATAATATTTAACTTGCTAATATTCAACTTTGTTTATAAAGTCAAGAATAAGAATAACTCACTACTTGTATCTAATTAAATAACCTGTTTTAATAAAAATAAATTTTGCGATAAAATTTAAATTATTTTATACTTTCGTTTTACTTACTTCGGCAGTGTTATCCGACGATCCATCGTCGCCGGGTTTTAATCTAATAAACGGACTGGTTTGTAAGTTGATCGTGTTGACCTTTCGATCGGTCGGTCTTTTGGCGGTGGGTACGGCCTCTTCTCCACCAAAAGGCGTAACAGAGACCAAGAGAGTCGTTTTCCTGCCATCGGCGTCTCTCTGTATCTTACCCAGCATCAATGAGGCGAAAGATTTGGCAGGCGACGCCGTCGTTGACTTGGAGACGTCGTGCGAACTGTTAGTCTCGACATTCGTCAAATTTGCGGTGACCGTATTGAAGTTCGTGTTCGCGCGGGTCAAGTCGAATAACGCTCGTTCCTCCTCGCTGTCCGGCACCAGGTCCTCCGATTTCGCAGAGGAGTCGATCTGGATCCCATCCCTATCCTCCTCACCGTCAGAGAAGTCATCGCCGCCATAACCGATTACCTCGGTGAGAGACTCGGGGAAACCGACGTTCTTTTTTCGTTGATCTTTTCGACAAACCGTTTTGTCACGAAGAATACTCTGCAAGATTATTCGATCATCTGATTCCAATAGGAAAGGAATGCGATTTTTTTATCTACAATATATAACTACACAAACAGGAAACCTTTTAATCGTTCTGATTACTAATGATTATGTCCCGTTAATTAGATGTAGCTACGCGATATACAAATAACTCGTAAAACGAGTTGTTTTAATATGACTTTTAATACGATGACGATAGAGAGTGTTATCTTCATATAAACTATCGATTACTTGATATATTATATATTGATCTTTTGAATAAACATGAATTATAGCGCATGCCGTGTATATATAAATTGAACTAAATTGTAAATAATATAAATCATAAAAGCAATCAACAATAATTATAAGTGTTGATGGCGTTCAGCAGAAAAAAACTTTAATAAACGCTCTGCGTTGTGATTCAATTATATTTTTTTAAATCTAAAATTGAGAAAGAACATTCCGCTGGATCTAAAAATATAATTCAAATAAACGCAAAGTATTTTTAACATAAAGCTGTTGATTAAAGCTGCTGATTGCTGCAAATATGCAATGTACATAAACAAAATATTGTATATATTTTGAATGTAGCGATATTTCTATAATCTAATTGAAAATTTACCTAAATAAAAATGTACAAACCTATTGTGTATATAATATTGTACATGATATATTATTATGTACAATGTATTTTGTTTACCTGCAACTGAAGATGATCAATCTTCAAATTCGTGGAAGCCTTCTCGACATTCAATCGCAAGATATCGTCAGCCGGCGCATGTTCCTCCTTCGGTTTGAAACAGTTCGAGCAGAGCTCCTTCTTCCAGGCGTTTTGCACAAAGCGATTGCATTGTGTGGACATTGTTGCCTCACCGCGACAGCGACAGCGAAAGCCCCGTTACATCATCACTCTGAAAGGAAAGAGGTGAAATAGTAATCGATTCGATTCTTCAGCCGGTGCAACGATCAACGGTGCATTGTGCACGCGGAACGAACACGGACGTGATAGAGCGATGAGAAATTATTTTGTTCTGAGAAAATATACTTATATGTAAAAATAAATTTATGAATGAATTTTAAATCTTTTCTTTAAAATTTTTCAAAATTTTCCAAATTCCAGCTGGACAGCTCTTAAAAAGATTATTACGGAGGACCAATTTGCAGCCGTTCCATAGAATTCGCTTAACGACGAAGCGCGCCTGTCAACGAGCGATTACCTTGGATGGTCGTTAAAAACCAAAACGAAACGAGTGAGTACATTTTCCTGTCCGCAGCGTCGGCAGTGGCTACTGTGGCAATACAATCGGGACAATTGACTGGAGCTGCCCGACCGGCTGAGTAATTGCCTCACTTCCGGTCTCGGCTTTATTTGCAACAGCGATGGCCTAGCCTGTACCCGTCATTAGCAAGTAATAACGTAAGAATATTGTGCCATTGTTGAATTTTTCTTTCTATGAAGGTAGTCGAAAATGAGAGTCGAGCAGTTTTTCCAATTAATGTTCCATGCTACATTCCGGATATATTTCTTTAGATTATATCTATTCACGCAAAAAAATATTTTGCTGCTCCAGCTAGAATTATTGTTGTTTTTTGTATCTGATAGAAAATTATGTATGTATAAAATATGTATCATGTACATAGAATTTATAACATAAATCTAAATTCTATCTCTGTCATGTGATTAGATGCGGTGCATATCCAATATCGCAGTACTTGCTAGAAATTTATCTATTTTGACTATTTTTCTTAGATAATTACTTAGATAATTTTCGCTATCGCTAATTATCTGCAAGATCACTTTTTTGAGTGATTCTAAAATCTATAAAAATAATTTTTTTCTCATTAATGCACTAACTGATATAATCAAAAGTGAATGCTTTTTGAAAAGCAATTAGTGCATCGTTAGTGAGAAAATTATTTTTATAGATTGTATTATTCAAAAATTTAATGTAGTGGCTTATATAATAATATATAAAATATTCTACATCTAAAATACATCTAAAATAACGATTTTGTTGAAATATCTAAAAATTTAGTTAGGTGCAGATCAGAAAATAATTTTGTTGAGTCATCAAATAATTACATAGGAAACTCAAGCATGATGTAAACAATGCTGCAAAAGCATTGTTTTGACATTCTAGCAACCAACTTCAGCGTTCTATGTAATTATTTTGATAGTCCAACAAAATTACTTTCAAATCTGTATTTAATTAAATTTTTAGATACTTCAGTAAAATTGAACTATTCTTTTTGTTAATGTTAATGCAAAATTAATTTATTTGAATTTTTTGATTGGCATATACGCAGACAACATTAGAGAGCAACGACGTCGCAAAGATTTCTTGAATCATCCTCTCGCTATTGACAAATATTCGCTGTCTATTGCAGAACCTGCGAAACTGGAGAACTTCTTGAATCATCCTCTCTCTCTTAATTTAGATATTAATCGCAGGGGAAATCGCGTGCGCGACACACTGGAACGAAGGATATCAACGAAGACGAAAAGAATCACACGACGACGTTCACGATGATGTCCCATTAGCATGCAGGACTTGCGAGTACTTGCAGACCAGGCACAAAGTACCGTTGCCGATCTCGTTGATCCGTTAAGTCTCTCGCGTTCCTGTCCGCGTCTTTCATGCACGTGAAAAATCTGTGACGCAGTCACATAAAAATTTAGATTAATATCGAAAACGTGTTTCATGGTTGGATACCAAGTTCCTCTGAGAAAATCAGGAAAGAATCCTTTGCCAGTTCGGACCAGTTCCAAGAGAGAAAAAAAGGAAAAGATGCAGAAAAAGGGAAAAAGGTTGAATTGCAGTTCGTGCAGTGGCATTGAGGCGAACGTTATTCTCGCGACAAAGCAATAGGAACTTCAAGGTTGTTATTTCGCTTAAATGGAGTTCAAGAGGTCTAAGTAGACAAACGCCTGAGAGTTCCGTGTTTGGAATGTGATTTAGCTCTTCAAGTGAAACACTTTAATAAATTTTTTTAATTCCAGAGTACTACATATGCTGCAATCACATATTTATTTCTATATAAATTTATTGATAGAAAATAAAATAACTTTTGTATCATACATTAAATATTTCAAAGAATAAAACATTTATTAGATATCATTTTTTTCTTTTCAAATATTTTTCCAAAATAATTTAATTTAGAAGTTTTTAAATATTTTAATAAATTTGTCTTATTTTTTAAATCAAGGATCTTTAATTTTAAGAAATAATATTCTTAATCTATCGATATAAATTATTAAATTATGTAAAAATTATACGAAATTCTTTCTTCTTATATTTTATATCAAAATAAGCTTAATACATGCTATCAATAAAAGTTATTTGTAAAATATATACTCCATTATTAATTCCGTTATTAATTAAACATACAATGTAAATTTTTTATAAATAAATAAAAAGTCTGATCTGTAAAGATATAATTATGTTTTAATGTTTTTCTTACATAGAATTTTAATTATTCACATCTCTCTCTCTCTCTCTCTCTCTCTCTCTCTCTATCATCTTCCTAAACCAATAAAACGCATTAACTTAAAATATACAAATCGTTCTTTGACGACTCCGAGTTACTGCGGAATAATAATGTTGCCTTTGCAATTATTATAAATTAAGTGCATTCTTCATAAACGGTTACCAGATAACTGTACATTCATAGTAATTGTCGTAGTTACTACTCGGAGATTACTGTAAATTAATCCCGTGTCTACGTAACAGCGTATTCCACGAAAAGGGATAAACCCTTCATATTTTTACGCGGAACCGTCTGGGTCGCTACAAAGAAGTTCCTTTCTTCTTCGGTTACAGAGGCGGACCTTGTCGGGACTTCTCATTCCATTGAGATGACGCGTGGCGTGGCGCGCCAAGGCACAGCAGACGAAGAGCAAGGCGAGGTTCAATGCCAATGAATTTTACATATTGCAACACTCGAAGGCTTTAACCCTACAGAGCTCTTGGGAAGGCAGAAAGTTTCGAAGCCGCCTCGCGGCTTTGTTATTTACGCCGCATAAAATCTCTTGTTTGAAGACCTTAATTATCTGTTTCAAATGTACAGAGAAATTTAATTATAATTCACAGAAATAGCTTTTGGATTCGTCTCAAGGTTGTATATAAGAAGGAAGAAATAGATTAAAAGTATGAGTAAATAAATATATAACAGAAAACTTCAATTTTAATTAAGAATTCATCAATATTGATCTGCGAGAAGTTCAGATTTCCTTATTGGATATCTAATATTTATAAACACGTTTATCACGAATAATGATTAACCGATAATGAGTAATCCAAGTACTCAGTTAATGAATGCTTGTAAGTCATAAGTAACAAGCGATACTATTTATTTAGTCTACCTTTGTGCGGAAATGACAATGCAGTGATAACGCATTCGGCGAAGCAGACCCTGTGAATCATCCCGTATGAAGAAAAGTGCGTTGCGAAATAAATAAATAATTATCGACGTATTCGTCTCACGTTATTTCTCACAGAAACGATGATAATGCTAATATGCATTACGGAAGAAATGACGAGACCATTCGCCATCAGACATATGTGTCTTCGCACAAATACAAACCGGATATGCACTACAAACTCCAGCGCAAAGAACAGGAGAGAGTAACAACGAGGACTTCCGTGATCATAGGAGTGAGAGATTCCGCTATGATGCGACTCACATTCTTTTCGTCGTACTGCAATAATTACTGTTAGTCTGCCGCTTGATTGCGGGCATTAAACTCGCCCCTAACAACCGTAAGACGTCTGGGAATTTTCGACGGGGCACGAACGAGGAATTACCTGGAAGAGAGAAGAGGAAGGTGGACCGTTCATTTGAGATCGCAGGGTACGTCGTTCGAGAGCACTCGAGAGGCAAAAGACTTAATGGGTCAAGAGCGAGGTAATAAGTAGCTGGTAGTAGCCATTCGAGGCGCATTAAGAGCACGGATTACATCATTTCATATGAGACATCGTTGCTCGGAAGCAGTCAAGATCGTCACAATTGGATGATTATCGTGTGTACCAAGTCTTTTATACGAAACGTTTGTAAGAAACGATCTGTACTTTTATGAAGAAAATAGAATTAATTCAGAGGATTAATAATAATAATAATAAAAATAGATTTTAGGAACAGCTATCGTAAATTAAATTAAAGATAAGCGGGACTGTAATTGAGCGTGAAATTATCACGATTTAATGTAGTTCACTTTC
Source organism: Acromyrmex charruanus (assembly GCA_017607545.1). Classification (NCBI taxonomy): domain Eukaryota; kingdom Metazoa; phylum Arthropoda; class Insecta; order Hymenoptera; family Formicidae; genus Acromyrmex; species Acromyrmex charruanus. Next base: position 797,758 of record JAANIC010004197.1, read on the forward strand.
GACTCATAAGGTGGCAACGTTTTATCATAGTTATTATTCTTTTTATCTTACAATTCACATTTTTATCATATATAATTTGTAAAACTATTATATATGATATATATATATATATAAACAATTTTTATTAAAATTG
>JAANIC010004197.1:798014-810463 GCA_017607545.1 Acromyrmex charruanus
AAAAATTGTTAATATATATATATATATATATTTTAATAAAAATTTTAATAAAAATTGTTAAAATTAATTATATTATAAAAAAAGTCGATAAATCATAATTCACAGACATAATTCAATTTTCACTGCGCGTTATGCAATTTGTGAATCTTCTAAGTGAATACGCTGCAACTGCAAAAACTGCACTCACTTAACTGCATGCGCCATACCGAACCAAGTAATCTCCGTCTAACAGTAAACCGTTGCGTTGGGAACCGTTGTCGCATGATTAACGATCATTTTTTCGCGTTATTAGCGTGCCGTCTGCATCACTTGGACATAACGACGATTCATGTTGAATTCATTCTTTGGAACCTGTGATTTACGGTAGCCTCAGATAGTCTGCGTTTTATAGGCACTCGCTGCCATTCCGAGTAAAATGATATTGTGCAATATTATATTTCTTTAACAAGATCATTTTAATGCTTTCCAGTTTAATAAAATTAATTACAAAATCATGATTGTGAGAGGTTCACAGTGATATTCTAAAATTCCTCTTTAAAGCGTTATTTACTAATTTATGTGGAATTTATATTAAATTAAAACCATTATATTGTGGGATTATAACCACATAAATTAGAACCACTTTATATTTATTAAGTCATCACAAAATACTACGTTATACATTTCGCTTCAATTATCAATAATATTAAAAGCTTTGATGTAATGTACTTAACTATAGCATAAAAGGCACTAAATGGCAACAATTGATATGTCATCGACGACAATGCACGTCATGCAATTTAGCATAGCTACGTTTATTGAATTAGTCACATCCGAGCAACAGCAATTTTGATGCCGCTAATCCACACTTTTTTCACTTTTTTTAATCCAGCTTATACAGCCGAGACTTCTTTATCTGCCCAAGTATTTCATCTGGGTCATCCGGCTTCCGACGCGAATGTGCACGAGTTTCACATAATCGCGCGAAAAATGAGAAGAGACGCATTGTATACTTCCTGACGTAGCTAAATGGAGAACAGAATGTCTGCAACGAATAGCGTTACATTTCGGTATCGTGTCGCGAGCTTTCCTCTCTCTCGCCGTACGAAATAAATAAATATGGCGCAGCAAAAACTGATTTGTAGCTATTTTGGATTCGTATTCTACTCTGTCGTAATATTTTAACGCGTGTTTGTTAACGCCGAAGGTGATGGAGTTCGTACTCGAGCCGAACTTAAACCGGTTTCCGGTTTATGACCCGGAACCATTCTATTCTTGAATATACACCCTCCTCGAGGTACTTTGCATTTCAAAATACTAATCTGGTTTTCAATACAGTGTAACAAGGCTTCCTTGAAAAAAAACAAAGAAACCAAACTACTTTCCTAAAAATTATCTACATGCTGCGTGAAAAACTTTACTGTAACAAATTGTAAAGTAACTTATATGTAAAGTATTTACAAGAAGCAAAGTAAATATAAAACTGTGCGAGAGGACGGTAGTACGATTTTATGTTTTAAGTAAGCATTCTGCATGTTCCGTTAAGTAAAGCATATATTTCCCGTTTTCCCTTTGTTTAAAACACCAGAGCGCTACGTTTATCTCTGGTTAGCTCTTAACTTGAACAACAGCTAGTTTCGTACTTTCGAATTTCAAGGGTGTTGTACCGTATAGTACCGTATAGTATAGCATTTTCATTCCTCCGTCAAAAAAATCTGTCGTCGGGGGAAGAAGTAAAGAATTTCTTAACAAAGGGAAGATGAATTAATGCTCCGCGACAATGAATGCTTGCATCAGAAGCGAATTGAGAGAATATCCGCGTTCGTTTCTTCATACGATTTATTACTCCGGCAAAAAGCAATAAAACGAAAAACGTACTTGACGTGTTTGCAGTACACATGGACAAAACGGTTGCAGAATCGATTTTACGCTCGCTCCTTTTTGTCGAAACGACGCGACGCCGCGCCGCGCCGCGCCGCGCCGCGACGTATTCGTATTATGCTCTTACCGGTCCTAAACGAGGTCGACCAGCTCCGATCGTAACCACACCTCCTCCACAGCTAGACTGGGGACTGCGCCCGTGTGTATCCGATCCCAGATTCTTCTGCTCCCAGATTCGATCAGGCCACGAGAGGTAGGTACCCTTTACCGCGGCATTCCGAAACCAAAGTTGAATCAACTATTTCACGCTTCTTAATAATGACTATATTTCCTCTAATCGCGGCCAATATCGCGGCCATATTCTAGCATGTTAAATAAAATATTTTTGTCGTCATAGAGTGTCGTCACTCTTAGGTTAAAAGAAATTTTGACCTGAAATTTGACCTGAGCGCTTAATTTTTCTTCGACAAAATAAGTTTAACATAAAACCCTATAAGCGCAAAATATGCCTAGAATGTTATATGAATATTATTTAAAAAAATTAAAATAAGTTATAATTTTCAAGAGTATTATATTTTTTAATATTACAAGAGTATTTTATAGAAGTTATATATATCCACTTATATAATATCCTTAATATCCCTGAAATATTATTAAAATATTTAAATGTTAATTATTTTTAATTTAGTGCAATTTGAATTCACAATCCAGCAACAAAAAGTTCTTATCAGTCCATGTATTTTATACTAGAAAAACATTTCGCCGTGATTTTAAGTACATACTTATTGAACAGATGTAGCAGTTTTATAAATTAAAGTAAATATTGTTATAATATTAATTTTATTATTTCAATATTTATACGATAGTACAGTAACATTAAATAATGTTACTTTTAATAATCATATTATCAGGAATGGATATATAACTATCATTAATATTTGGAAAATTATTTAATTCATCAATTTCATCTTTTTTGGAAAATATTATATAATTTTATAGTAAAATATTCTTTTTCTAAAATGTTACATTTAATATTCTAAGAATATATCTGAAATATTATTTAATGTTAAATAATATGATGCGCCTATAGGGAAATGACAAAGAAGCAATATTTATTTTTAGATATATTTTTATTAGTTACAATATACGTACTCTGTACGATATATAGCTGATGTAATTTCATACTAATTTCAGCTCTAATGGTATTACACGTTTCTACTGGAATATTAATGCAGAAAATGCATCCTTCCGTGCGTTGTTAGTTGGAAGAGAATTACTCCAGCCTCAATCTTAAATTAAAAATTACACGCTGCTTTCACGTAATATACAAATTTTGTTATTATTACATCTTTATTTCGTTCTAAATTTCTGCTTATATCTATTCGTTTGTTTGGTCTGCATACAGACGCTCCTTGTGCCCTATATTCGTCATTGAATTTCTTGCCATTCTTTCCGACTTCGTTATTCCGAGGAACGTGCAGGTTTCTCGCGGCACCGAGACCGGCTTTCCACGCGTTTTCGCAGTTGCGGTGCGTACCGTGCGCGTATATATGCGTGTATACGCGTATTGTGGGCTGGATGAGACCGCGCGAGTGCGCAATCAACACATCCGCAACACGGCGCGGCGCCTATATGCGCACGCTTTATCCATATGTATGACGTTTTTAATGTCGGGGCTTCGGTCTTTCACTTTGAGAATCGGAATGCGCGAAACGGCATTGTGTGGGTGATGTGCGAGGTGGACTTTCCCTCGCGTAACCTTGCGATCCCGCTCATCGCCACTTCGCTCCACGCCTCAACCACCGGCCGTCTTTTCACTGCGATCGTACGCGATTAATTCCACATTCGTAACGCCTGCTTAGCGCTTTTCGCTCTTCTCCGAAAGCGGAATATTGTTTTATGCCAAGATATCAAGATAAGATAAAGTAAAGCTCCATAAATCGCACGTCTTTTTTTTAACGAGAGAATATGTGATTTAGAAGCCTGAACATGGCTCGACTTTCCATTGTGGCCCACGCGTTGCCCACCCGTCATTATTTTTCGAAAATTCTATCTTTTAAATAGATGACTATGAATTATCATAATCTGACATATCTTGTCATATATAATTAATTTTATTAATTAATTAATTTATATACAATGTGAAACTAAAACTTGCCTGCTCTGTATTACTTTCTTTTTTTATTTTAATTAAAATGAGAATCAACAATATTTCCAAAGATGGTCTATATTCGGATTAGGGGGGTATCTTATTTTTTTTTTTTTTTAATAATATATAATTAATCACTGCCAACTTTCACCAAGACATCGCTTAATTTATAACAAAGTGACAGAGTTGATTTTTTATTTTACTTCTAGGCATGAAAAAGAGGACATTTCTTAATATCATTTACAGATAAATGATATAAACTTTCAAGCCATCAGTCATCCTGATACTTTATCGTTTCGTGTCTCTTTCTTTAATTCGTAGATATTTTATTTTTTATACCTGCTACAATTAGCATACATTTAACATATAATTATGTTATAATTATGACACTTAAGAGCATTTGAGAGACATATAACGCTATGGAAGTTCTACCTCATTTTACAAGTTTCTGTCTTGCGTATGATTACATTGAAGCTGTATGAGAATCAGTAACGAAATTTTTATTTGATTTTAATAAATATTAATCGTGCAAAATCATGTAATCGAATGAACGTAAATAATCAATGAATTAAATTCATACATTTTGCTAATGCAATAAACAAGGGTTTCGTTTCAAAGTTCGCGAGTAAAACTTCCGGTTCTAATGGACAATCCTTAGCCGAGATGCTCGGAACTATGTCGGATTAGTGCTCGTGTAATGCGTGCTAGATTTCCCATTGCTCGTAGAAGGCGAGCAGAGAGAAGAGAGCAGAGCAGATAGTGTCCCCGATATTCCACGTACATGGAGAAAGAAAGAAAGACACATCAAGTATGTGTGCTTCGCGGCTCTTAAGCTTCCCATAATCGTCTCGTTTCCTATAGTCATCCGGAAGCGCTGCTAAGAGCCTGCGACACTCGTGACAAGTTCGTCGAGATCGTTTAAATCTCACTTGAATAGCCTACGTCATAGGAGTTCGTTGGAGAAAAATACCGGACTCACGATACCGTTTTCTAGCCATGGTCTTTTTCTCCCTTTCTCTTTGTACCTGCCGTATATTAATACATTCAGCTGTAGAGACCGATAGTGGGATAAATCTTGCCGTATAAAATTTAAAATTTCGATATTTTAATATATCGTATAAAAATTATTACAAAAAAAAGTTATATTTTAACATGCTATCTATGAATATTTAGTCGAAGAAAAAATTGAATGATATAAAGGCACTTTATATAATAAAATAGATAAAACAAAAAATGTATAAGGTGTATTAATAATCAGTTATTTTTTTACGTTAATATTACAGAGAGAAACGGTAAAATATACACGAAAAAAATGTGTACGTTAATTAATATGATACATGCTCTCTTCTAAATATTTATTTAATTCACATAGGTAATATTGTTTATGCAATTACTTCTTTTTTTCCGATACCTTATAGAGATACGTTCCTCAATCAACCGGTCTCGATTAAGTAGGCCTGCGTTTTCTTAGTTTCTTGGAAGAAATCGGACGCATTTAATCGTATCACGATTTCTAGGATCATCGAATAGCGTGCACTTTCTTTTTTCTGTCTCATCGTGCGATTCCGTCTCATCAATTTTTATTCCGAAATATTTCGATTTCCATACGCATTTTACGGTCGTCGTACGTTGCTCTTTCCTCTTTCGCTTAAATGTTGGGAAAATCCAATTACCTATTTCTAATCCCAACCGGAACGATAAGATATCAAAAGGTATATAATTTTATCTATCGAGGTGAATAATTTTATCTATTGAGGTGAATAATTTTATGTGGTGACTCTACCTTTTTTTATTCAACTTTTCTCTCTCTTTCTCCGTCGCTTTCTCTAATTCGGAATTTCTTGTGTTAGAATTTCATTCTGCGAAACGATGCGATCCATGACATAATTAATGCAAGGCTTTATTACAGTGACCGATGCACGCAACCTGGAGACTTTCTCCTTTTCCCCATGCGATTGAGTTTAATTACCGTCAAAACAGAATAACTAATAAGGTAATTTCTTTGGGGTGAACAGACTTGCGCATTAATTAGTACAACGTTTGTTTCTGAACTTGTGATTCTTACATATACTTGCACATCACGTACCTGTCGCGTCCCACGAGAACTATAGTACTTCCGGGAGCGATGAACCTCTGATGTCCGGTGAGTCTTCGCGATAGAAATTACGAAGTTGCATACTGTTCAAAGTGGCTTAACAATTTCTATGCTCCACAGCAAGTGTTCGTTAGTTCCGCGCGCGTATTAAAAAAATAATGAACTTTCTTGGTTACAAATAAAGAAGTTTGATATAAATGAGATACAGTATGATACACGTATTATAACGAGGTATTAAATAAAACGGATTCTTCGAAAATTATTCAGAAGGTAGTTAATATAAATGAATTGTGCGTGACCGAATAGCGTATTACTGTCGACGAATCGACTGACCGCGAAGTAGCACAAGGACTGCCAGGTAGATTTCCTTCCTTAGAAGGAACCGAAGAAATCTTGTTCTGGTACACACATCTCACAATCATCGATCGGTCAAGCTGGCTATTCCAAGAATAATCCCGTTCTTTCTATAAAGAAAGATGCTTCGCGTATAAAATTATGAATTTTTTTTTTTTTGTAAATCTGTGTCAGTTATTAGATTATTATAATTCATACAAAAGCCATAGGAAACGTAATAAAGTTTCATAATGCTTTTCATGATGTAAAGAAAAGGAAAAGTTGATGTGGATCAACTGAATCGTTTTTCATTTACGTCAGATCGATCAATTATTTATTTCTTTTCAAAATTTGCAAATTTTAATGATATTTCTTCGACACGCCATTTTATATTATGGAAACGTCGTTCAAAATCGTATGAAAATGAATAAATCTGAGGCAGCTGCAGTCGCAAAATGTCGCAAAAGAGCAAATATGCACAAGCAATTCAGCAGAATATGCGCCTTCGCTTGGAATCGCCTTGAAAGTTTCAGCGGAAAAGGTTACCGTCATTTAACACATAAGAAGTTGAACATCGTTAATGTTGCTCAGAAATATCGACGCCTCTTAGCAAGAACGAATCGTTCGCGATGTAACATCTTTTTTTACAGCTATATTTGGTCTCGTCAATTTTTCCTTCGATACTACAAGTTGCAGAATTATTTGCGACTGTGACATTAACAAAATGGTCGCTTCGCCAATTCGTCTTTCGGTTTTTCTCCGACGTGCACGCCTACTCTCTTAGATAGTTAATATTCGTTCTGCAGAAACGCTTTGTATTCGTATTGTCATCTTCCCCCTATTTACGCCTACGCGAGTCGCACCTACTCTACAAGAACAATATGATTTAAAAATAATTTTTCAGAGACGAATAGAAAGAATTATTCACAAAAATTTGAAAATTGAAATATAATATTACAATTTTTTTATTATACATTACAAGATAAAATTAAAATCTCTTTTGTAGGATAATTTCTTAAATAAAGATTAAAATTAAGCATCTGAATTTGCAAATTTAATATTTCAACTTGATGAATCGATTATAAAATAAAAATTACAAATATGAATACCAAATTACAATGAATAATTAAAAATACAACAATATTCTCTAAAAATTTTGCGTCATGTACAGTATTTATTTAATTGTGTATAATTCAATGGCAAATTATTTGTTATCACAAAATTTAACAGAGCAACGTGATAAATTATGAACTGTATTTCTCAGACACTTTTTTACCGAAGGTTTCAATTTCATGTGTAAAGACTGTGGCACACAAAAAACGTAAAATAATCGAATCGGTCAAGCACAGCAGAGACGTAAGACAATAATAAAGCAGCATAAATCCAAAATGTTGATTTGCTTTACGTTTTATTGTTTAAGTTCTTTTGTGTGTCAAAGCCTTAACATGACTTGAACATCAGTAAGAAATATCGCATCAAAGACATTTCTATTTGAATTTCCAAAGTGTTAACACACCAATTCAAATAAAACTTTCGGATTGAAAGTATGTTTACGTTTCAAAGAAATTCTTCTTGACATTCCCCAACTCTCTCCGTAAACATTACTAAAGACAATACTAATCATTATTGCTGACTTTACAGCAATATTCGTTGTCGGCAGCAACGTGATTAGAGATGTGCCTACGTTACATCATGACTGTATTTATATCGCGATATGGCACACCCACGATAGGGAAGTACCGTGTTGCTTTTCCAGGGAAGTCTACTGATAAAATGCTAGAACTAAATTCGATAAATTTTCACAGAAACACATCGCGATGCATGCAATGTCACATTGTAATAATGTAATAAACAGTTTTCACAGTGACTTGCATGACATGGGTAACATGATGACAAACATTGTGAGTCACAAACATACTATTGAATCTTGTTTCAGCTACATACCGGTTTGATTAATTCGCAGAAAATTTGTAATTATTCAACGCGGAGCTTCGACGGTCATTAAAACAAAATGTTACACCGAGCGTCGTAGAAAACACAGTTAAAAGATTCTACTTTTTTTCCATGATTCTTCGAAAGTTATTCCATTTGAAGAAGCAAATTAAGAGTTAAGGTCAAAATAGATCACGTGATCAAAATTTGATATTCGTGACGCTTTGATATTCGTCAATTTCTATCACGTGACTTATTTTGACGCCGAAAATGAGTGTCAGTATGAAAAGGCTTTTATGCCTAATAATTTTTACGCCTTCCTAAAAGATTTCGACGATGATCTGCACAGGCTTTCTATCCGGAATTTGGCGTCTCAATGCAAGACTGCGTACTACGAGCTCGCAACACGTGCGTTCGTATTTACGTGTATGTGAGAGCGCGAGCTGCCAAAGAGGTCAATGCCTCTTTCTCTCGTTCATTTACCACGAATACTTTTCGATCGTGCCGTCTACAGTGCGAAATCGCAAGCGATATCGTAACGATGATTTGATTTCGGTCACCGGGGACAATGAACCGTCAAAAGGATGTCGAGCATCGTGCGGAGAATTTGCTCCTTTAGCCGCTTTAAATTCAGATATGTGAAAACAAAAGAGATACGCGATGGACTAGTAGTGGAGTAGTTTCTTGGATGTATTTTAATATTTGAAAAATTTCTAAAAAATTAACATTTTTTTAAATTTATCCTAAACAGATAGTAAAATCGGATAGTAAAATTTTTCTGAAATTGCCATCTTAATTTCTTTGATGAGAACATAATTAAGATTCACAATTGAAACTATGCGTAAACAATTAATTCTTCACGTTTATTTTATATTTAATAATATAAATAATTCTTTCTTAAATATTTTTTGACAACACTTCTGATCCGAATATTAATCCAGGATTCAATTTAGAATTTAAACTAATATATAAAAATTAATTTTGATAATTTTGAAAATTGACATCAAGTTAAAAAATATCTATATATTTTTAATATGACTAAATTATCCAACCTAATTTTCATTAATATTTTTTATAATATTTATTCTCTTAACTAACTCCTTCAACATTAGCTCCATAATTATTATTTTAATCTCTTACTCTCTTATAATCTTTTTTCTAATATCATTCTGATCCAAAAATTATCTATATTCAATCATAATATTTCTTACTTCAATTAGTGGATTACTAATCATTTTCATGTGCTTCACAAGATTAATTTCTAATATAATATAAACAAATAAAATAAACAAATCTGTTAAAATTTGAGCGAATATAATATAAATTTTTTTCAACTTATCAGAAAAGGTTTACCCACATACTACAGAAAATAAGATCTATAGAATATATATCTCTAAAAAAGAAACTATACGTCATTGAGTGTAACGACAATTGATAGAAATCATAATTATTTTTACATGCAATATTACTCCTAGGAACTTGTAGAAGTAATAACTTGCGTAAACAGTTACGTATTCTAAGAGACAGAATTGATGATGTTGAGACCAGGTTGTTCATGAACTTCGCAGACTATTCGTTATCGTATTATCGTAATTCGATATGAATGACGATGCAGGTAGATGCGGCAGTAAATTATAAAATTGCGCGGCGTAGTTGGGATGAGGAAGTAAATACGCGCGTAAGAATACACGCACTCGCGAGCGCTTGTATTCGTCAAACATGCTGCAAGCCGGCACACGTGACATTCTGGAAGAAGTCCGCAATCGGAGACCATAGCCAGAAGAACGTGTGCGGGGCAAAGTTCCGCTACGTGCCGGAGCATTTGGCATTGCCTGCTGAAGAAATGTGAGAGAACGAGAGAATTATATTCAAGCCGAGTCGTGAGCATTCATTTCGGAATATTCGTTTCGACATAAAACCTCACCCTCTACTGAAAATACCTCAGAGTATTATATTTTTATATTCATTTTAATACCTTATAAATAATTGCAAAAGTACTGTTTGTTAAAATTTCGTCAGATATGAAAGATTTAAAATATAAAAGTAAAAAGGCTCAATAAATGAAAATAAACAGAAAGATAAAGGGCTAAAACAATCGTCATAAATTAACAAATTTGTATTAAACAGTTAAAAAATAAAATAAAACATGTCATGAATTTAAAAAAACATGAAATTTAATTTGACCGTCAATAAGTAAACAACACAAACGTTTCAATCCCTGTTGGATCATTTTCAATGTGACTCAAAAATAACAATGGAAATATTACATGGAAAAGATATATCAAAATTAATTAAAAATTCGCTCTCGCAGTATCAAATATAAAATTCGATCCAAAATAAAATGAAAATTATACAAAAGTTGTAATTGACAACAATGTGTTCCTCCGGATTGTGTATGTAGAATAAGGACGAACATGTTTCTTATTTTGTGTGTCAAAGTAATATGTTATCTATTAGACAATGCGATGAGAATTGAAAGTGATCATCTCTCTAGGAAGCTAAGAGATAAAGTTAAACTTTGAAAGATTTAACTTTGAATTTCGCCAGCAAGGTGAATGAATCTTCCAAAGGCGCTATAAAGGCGCAGTAACATGAATTTTTTTCGCGGTTTTCCCGCGTATTAATTAGACACGGTGCAGACTAATCCGCTTCTAATCGGTACTCCTAATAACAAGTGAAAGTCTAGTAGGTGCAATTTCATGCAGGGTCTAACAAGATCCCACTTTCGTGTACGTGGCATTGACACTGACGTGGTGAATACGGAACGAGGAAGCGCATTCATGCGTTAGCTTGCCCATTTCCTAATTTCGTTCAATGCACAGAATTCCTTTATGAAGTATAATATAAGAAAAAGTGGCGAGTAAATCAGGTTTGATAATAAATAAATGAATACAGTCTTAATTCCACAACGGAAAACGGACAGGATAATTTTAGAGAACAAAGTAAACACCTAGAGGTAACTCTCTCGTCGGTCGAGCGATTTCCAAGGCGAGAAGAAAGTATTATCGTATAATGAAGATTTTCCGGCATGCTCGTTTTATTTTTCTGCAATTGTAATTTTTACGGAAACTGGCGCTACCGCTTGTTCCGACTGATACTTCTCGATGTAGATTAACTGTTCTCTATTTAACTTACCCTTTACCTTTTTTTAGTTCTTTAATTCTCTATTTAATTCTTAGAACTGAAAAAAATATCATATCAACAGCATTATTTTAATTGAAAATTTCATAATCATATTGATTCACAATAACAGTGTTAATGGAACAAATAAAAAATGTTATTAAAATAAAAGTACACGAAAGAATTTTCTTTTAAAATTTATCCAAAAAATATGACAGTTGTGGTACAATATTTGAGATAATATTTTAAAGATTTTTATCATGCACTTCAGTAACATTGATCAAACTTATTTTATATTTTATTATAGTTTTATTAATGAATGAGAGAGANCCATCATGCACTTCAGTAACATTGATCAAACTTATTTTATATTTTATTAATGAATGAGAGAGATTTATATTAAAATTCTTTGAAATATAATATTGTCCCACGACTATCATATTTTCAGGGTAAACTCTAAGAAAAATTTCTCTCCGTGTATAAATATTTATTTTATCAACGGTGTTATTGTGAATTAACAAAATTATTTTCAATTAAAATAATGCTGCAGATAATAACGCCTTATTTCAATGTAAAAAAAGGTAAAAAGTAAGTTAAACCGAGATTAAAATTAACCTACATTGGTGGAAATGATGACGCTTTGGGAAACAACGCTGCGGATGATCGTTTATTATTCATTCGCGACTCGCTCGTTATCTCCAACAGCATCACTCAATTGACGAGGGTATGTTGAAGCCACAGTGAAAAAGTGCTTTCACTCGCTTTCCCACGAGTCTCCCTCTGCATTTTCTCGCGGGGTTCCTTTTGCCACCTTCTCTTTGGCTCTCCAATCGTTATTAAGTAATTTAGAATCGGATGCTTGGATATATGATAAAATCCACGTAAACTGCTTATAGATTAAATCATAACAAACATGAACTATTTTCTCGAGAAAGCGAAATATAATTGCTTTTAACAAGT
>JAANIC010004197.1:810546-842398 GCA_017607545.1 Acromyrmex charruanus
TATATATTCTCCCGAACAATTTTCTTTGCTTTTTTCTACCTCTTTATTCTTTTATAATTTATCTTATACGTTTAAAAATCTTTCTTTATGCGTTATTGCTAGTGTTATTGGATGTATAATCATTTATAAGCTATCATTCCGCATGGAAATATCGATGCTAAAAGAGAAATAACATCTAGAGAGAAATAACAGTAATATTCTAGTTCAGCACCTAACGCCAATTATTTCTCAATTCCGATAATCTTTTCTTCGAAACTCACACTCTGTTAAGTGCAACATGAAACAACAAGCGGCACTTTATTACAACTGTATTTGAAGAAAAGTAGATCACTTCGCTACACGTATTAATCAACATACGTCAAATTAATCAATTAAATTAATAAACAAATTAATAATAAATTAATCAAGTAGGATAAGTGGTCCAACAATGAAAATTTCAAAGGCTCCTATTTCTCTCAATTATTGAATTGAAGGTCTGAATTTTTGCATACAGTTTATGAATTTAGTTGACTACATACTGTAAATAATAACTTTTTAAGTTATCTCTGAAGTTTAGTCACAATTTTGATTATTTTAAAAAACGGGAAATAGTTCGTTGTGTAAGAGATGTTACTCACATGTTTTATACTGCGAATTGTTAGGATTATTTTTTGCTATATTTTAAAATGTTTATTTATAAGCTAGATAATTATAAGATGTTGAGGATTCACAAGGCCGACCATTGTGTTTTTCTTTCGTTTTTTTGAATGAAAACGCGTCAAATGAATATATTTTTATTGAGATTTTAGGAGAGAAGGGCCATGTTCTAAATAATTATTACAATAATTATTATTCTGAAAATTATCATCGTAAAAAAGATTATGTGGTCTGCAATATACCATGGTTCATTCATTGTTCACTACGTCAAAATGATTCATTGTAGATCACCTAATCTTTTCCACGATAATCTCCTAAATAATGTGGTAAAATAATACAACAGAAAAAGTTGCTTACAGAATAATAAAGCACACAAAACTATTCCACAATGAAAAAAAATGTTAGGTATAACAACAAAAACGTAATGCGTAAAACTTAGGAAAAAAACTTACTTTGCAACTCAAAATTCTTGAAAGATGACATTACATGACCGTCCTTGGCGCGATCTGGGAAGGAGGGCCGAGGAGGGGTTCAAATGCGAGTCACTGCATGATAGCAGCACAATCTGATAACGTCGCATTTACGAAATATCGCAATAGTTCATAGTATACTACTGGTTCACTACTACCTTGGACTACCTACCCTACTACTTAAAATTTTTCACTTTATTATCGTAAACTGATTGTATAATTTTAGATTATCGGATTGACGTCTCACGATAAAAATAGCACCGCATATTTACAAAGGAATTAGAAAAAAATGTAGAACTGTTCACACGAGATATCCAGGATATGTGTTTGCTTCCTGCTTTACATCTAACATGAGCGGTTAGCTTCTATTTTATGGAATATGATTTCCCTCATTTTTATTCATGCGATCTATTGTTGAGTGAAATGTGAATCAGTATTCCTTATAGCATTATCGAGCAGAGTCAATGTACTAATTGTTTCTTCTTTACTTAACTAAAAAAAATTCGATGCTGCAGCACTAACATTCGCTCAACTTCTCGATTAATCGCGCAAAACAATACTCTTACTATCGTGAAGATAAACAACGTCGTCGATACAGATGACCTTTGAGCTGGCATTTTACTACTAGAAGAAGCGAAGGAGAGAGTTTCGAAATAAAAACATGAAGCTTACGATCCAAAGTGTTTCTTCATTCTTAAATTCCTACATCCTAACTTTTCGCATATTGTGAATAGCGGCAAAAAGGCTTCAGTAATTTCAGTTTATATAATTATTTATTAATTAAAATTATGAAAATCTTTTTGCCGTATGTGCGGTAATTAATAATCTACTAAATATTCAGCAATAGTTAATTAGTTTACTAAAAATTCGGGTAAATAAATAAGAATGAAACACAAATTGTACATAGAAAGTAAACAAATGTGTGCATTCCTGCTTTATCTATCTTCTTGCGTTGTACCGGAAGATATTTTATTGTGAGTGCATCTCGAACGCATCGCGCTGTGGCTTAAAAGCGATCCAGTTGAGAAAAATGTTATAAAAACATGCGTGACGCTAAATTTAGAATTAAGCTCGAAGAGTCTGCTATGCTTTCCTACATACGGGAATCGCTTCGTGCTCCGTTCTCGCGTTTCCATGTTGCAGCTTATTTCTGACATTTAAATAATACGCTCAAAGAAGTGAAACAACTTTGAAACACTTTGTGACGCCGTCGAAAAATTTTATTTGAACAGTATAAGTAAAATATTTGAATAATTTAAAAGAAGTTACATTTTTTTACGCTAAAGAAATATTACGTGTGATAAACGTTTATTAATAAATAAAAAATTATTGTTTCTCAATAATAAATTTTTGATACGAAATATCATATCATTATTTTTATTCTAAAAAAGCTTTAACTTTCCTAATTTTAAGAACAGAACATTACAAGTAGCATTCACTTAGAAATTACTCGCATCTTCTTATCAGAAAATCTACATCACGTATAATTTGTAACACTACTTACATTTAATGTTCTTTTTAAAAATTAATGAGTTAAAACGTTGAGCTGAAATGATTTGCTTCCGAATTAAAAAAACATCGTAATTTGGTGAGGAAAGTATGCATTACATGCCAAGATTACAAGACACTCAATTGAAAGTTTGATCGGTGATAGATACATCGCGTGAAGATGCTTTATATTCTTGCGAAACATCGCAAGAGAGTGACGATCGAGCGAAGATTTCGCCACCTGAAAACTGATTCGATCTACGTAATTATTAAATTACGTGGCTTTCACAGCTAACGGCTACGGCATCTTTCTTGGACAATTAACATAGAGAGCTATTAATTTGATGAAGTCGTTCGTGCACGATATCGAATAATTCGCTTAAGAAGAATATCGATCCGAGACGTTGATAGATGCTGAAATCATTTAGAAATGAATGGATCCGTCTCGCCTAATCGCACAGCTGCAAAATCGAAATACTATTGCCGTGCGCATTACAACTTGCCGAGTATTGCATCATAAAGAGAAAAGCATTACAAGGATCTTTCATTACAAAGTAAAATCGAAATAAGAATACATGCAAGAGGAATCAACGTAATTATCTGATAACCCTTAATATCTGATTATCCAAATTTTCGAAAAAATTATTTTTCAAAATTTCTTTATCTATACACGTCTTGAATATTTATATAAGACTGTCATGACAAAAAGACATGACAGATATTAATAAGATAAGATAAAATTTGTTAGATAAAAATTTTATGTTATAAAAAATGTAATGTACGAGCAATTTTTTTTAATTTATTTAATTTTTCAGGATATTATATCACTTTTTGCAACAAAAGAATCTTATAACGTTTTGAAGGATCGAAAATTCAGAGCTACAACATTTTTTAATCAATAATTATGGTTCCTCGCGTCAAGTGTACTCATTCCTGTACTTGTTCCTGTAATAGCATAGCTATCGCGGAAAATAAACTCTCACGCCAAACAGGCGTTTCCTTCTTCGCGGTCGAAACCTTCAAACAAGCGTCGGGACCTTCCAACGAACACTTCGTCGTACCAACTTTCATTCGTTGAAGAAAAAGCATGACTGCACACAGTTCTTTTCTCCACTATGCGCAAATTTTCTCACGTATCGTCTTCAACAAGTTACGAGCAATAAAGAACAATGCAGCTGCAGAGAGTCTCTCTCTTTTCTCTCTCTCTCTCTCTCTCCGTTTCATTTAATTCTTTCGCCGCTAAAGCTGTAATATCCCAATTAAAGTGTAATTACAACAATTCATAGATTTATCTCTAATTCAAATACTGTTATATCAATTCAGCGAAAACGTTCAATTAAAAATTTTACCCATGCTTAAAAGATGTTATCTGCTTCTGATAGTTTCTTTTAAAATCATTAATACTACAATATTACATATGAATTAAAATCGTGCAACAAAAATGTGAGAACTATAAAATGCTGTTTCTTTGCATCAAAGTAAAGAGTAAAAAATAATGTATATTTTAAATTCTTGGTGCGTAACGCGGTCATAATATTTTATTTTATTTCAGAATTTTTGCTTACTATATGAATGTACAAATAAAAGGTAAATATTAGCGAAATCAATGCATAAATTTACTTTCTGGTTTCACTATCGTCATTATGATACGCAAATACGCGATAAAAAAAAAAACAACGATAAACGCATCAAACTTTCTACGCACGGCGGCCGGTTTCCGGGGCGTTTCCCGATGATGAGTAGAAAACCTTGACAAGAGGCGCAATGAGGCATGTATTGGAAGGATACGCGTTTTATTTTTACTTCCGGTTGGAAGTCTGCAGAACTCCACGCTTGCACTTTTCATTCCTTCATCGGCAGATCCCGTCCAATGTTAAGTAAGCTCAATAAAAGAAGATTCCCTAATACGTCCTCGTAAAAGCAGGAAAAGCAAATTCCTTCGGCGGAGTGCGAAACCTTCCGCTGCTGGAAAGACGAGATTCTGCGACTGATCGCTCTTATCTTCAGCTATAAATCATCCGCTCTCACTGCCACTTAGAATTTTGCGCTAATTATATAGAAAGTCTGAAAACGCGAGCGGCAGATACATTATTAATTTCTTTAACGATACTAATTGTGGCGATATTGTGCGGGTGTACACGTTATGTATTTCTTTCTCTCTCTTCATATCAGGAAGCTAGTTTCATACGTAAAACGAGATGTTGGGGGAATTCTCCTGTTCGTGCCACTGCAACACGTCGTGGACTAAGTACGTATTTTAGACATCAAGCGTCTATTTCAATAATGATGATTTCTACACCGAGCAAGTGAAACTTTTTGCTGACGCGCAAAGTCCACCGCACTTATAGTTTTGCGGATAGAGATATCGACTCGTTTCCGTTTTGATTATATGTTGATGTAAGACGAGAAAGAACAATGAAAAAATCACATACGTATACGTATATATTATATTAATCGAGTCGAACTCAAAGCTTCTTGAAGTCTAACGAGTCATATATGGTGCAGCACGTCCAAGGCGTCGGAATGTGTACGTATGTAGGAGTTGGAAATGTTCCTTACGTTGCGCTATCAAGTAATGTGAGACTTTGCATTCTGCTGGTCGCAGCGTGATGGTAACGTAATACTATATTCCATATCAAGACGCAGAAAAATTTCACAATGGCACTTCTACGTGACAGCGAACGGTTTCGAGCATAATCACTGCGCGCAATTATTCGTGTACTTTCACTTGCAGTTTACACGACCGACTCTCAATGGCGCGTCGATACTTCGGGAGTTTGCGAACGTTTCCTCACATTTCTCAGTGGAGAGAATTCAGAAATGAGAGAACAAGTTTCACGCTCGCTTTTATTCGTCGCGCGTTCCGAATTCACTCGCTAAAGTACTGACACAGCGAACTCATGTATTCACGTGTGATATAAAATCGCGATGCGTAAAATTTCAACGAATGGCCTGCGCACGTAAATATTTGCTAGCGGATAAATTAAGTTGAACCCGTATGTGTTTAACGGGAACGTTTCGCAAACAGAAATGATTAATTACGAGGTTGATAAACAAGAGAGATGTTGTCGTAGAGTCTGATGGGCGGCTATCGCACAAGAAAAATCCGGTCGCAGATAAAATGTGTTGAATGTAACTCCGCATCTGTCACGAAATAAATTCTTGCGGGAGCACGATTAATTTAATAATATGTAAACATGCTGTAAATGATTAACCGCAGATTGATGAACGACACGCTGCTATCTAATGAGGACTCAAGCGAATCTATTGCGCTGCACGCAGAAATTCGCTGGAGGATGAGTCAAGCTTAAATTTATGCGTTCTGAGTTTATCGTGTAAAATAACTTTTATGTAATACTATGCAAATAGAACGGATTAATCGTTTGTCTATTTTACTCTGAGTATGCTTGAGCTGTAGAAAACCCGCAGAGAGATAAAAAGTTTTCACGGTATAGAAAGTATGTCGTTGAATGATTTTTTTTTCCTTTTTAATTCTCAAGGCCTGTACGAGGCTTTTCTTTCCAAACTTTAACAATTGGTTTCAGGTACGTCATGTGCATTGCACATTTTCGCGACATGCACTTACGCTAAGTAATCCTAATCGATAGGATTGAGACGTTATGAATAGAGCTATTATTATTAGATAATAACTTGGTTCAGCATTGTGCGAGCTATGCTTAAAGAGAATTCAGGCGTTGTTCGCCTTAAGAAGAATGAATAAGACGTGCAAAAGTCATCGTGAATAATATTACGCAGGAGTTTCGATTCATAGCAAACCTCAAAGGTTGTCACGATCTTTTATTCATAATTTTGAGTCACTCTCAGGCGCAGGTAAAGAATAAAAATTGTTTGATTCGATAATGGCGGTCGCAATAGAAGGAATAAAGAATTGGGAGTAAGGAATAACGATTCCAACTTATCAGAAACCGTGTATTCCGGTGTATCCGATATCTGATAGGTTGAAATCTTTATTCCTTATTCCTTCTATTGTGGCTGCACCTTATTCGATGTCCGAAGAGATAAAGCAATAGACTCTGTGAAGGGAGCAGTATGGAAGGAAAATTATAAGTATAACGTGGATATCGTTAACAGACGGTTTTTTTTGTCCTTCATAAAAAGAACCCTGGGGGACTTTGTTCGCACGTGGCGTATCGTAAGAGACAATGACGCAGTAGCAGTGCAAAACGTAGCATTAAACGCAAGAGCGATTTAAGGATTTATTCGTGCGTAAATCCAGGCGCACGTGCGTACAAAGTATCACGTGCGACAACGCGGTCTGTTCGAAAGTAGAAGTTGCAAGTTTTATCACGAGACGTTGCATTAACCGAGCATTTTATCATAACGAGCGGACAGTAAACAATTTTAAAATAACAGTATGAAAAAATGTGTTTGCGAAAATCAACGGAAAATCAGAACGAAGTGAAATCTAGGTGCTAAAAATATCAAATTTGAATTAATTGTTAATTTATATATTAGACTATAAAAGCAAAATTAGAGTCTAAATGCAAACACATTCTGTCGGTTATTTTTTTTTTTATAAATTAATTTCGGAAATTCTGTGTAGGTAAAAAATAAAAAAGATAATTCTGTCTGTCTTAATAGGATTCGATTTCTTAATATGAATTAAAAAAGCCGTTACTGAACACAGAGTTCTAAGAATGATCGAAAAATTAAGAGAAGATTTCTTTGATACGCTCAAAGATTTCTTTGATACATTTTTTTATCGCGTGTTTGCGATTGATTCAAACGAAATCTAACGTAGAATATTCAGATGACCATTAAGTATTCATATGTACAATTTACTGTACACCGGTCTCCAATAAAAGTTTCGCACATGCAGTTAACTGTACATCGTACTGAGAAACGTGTGTTAAGACAAACATGTGATATTGCACATCTTATCGAGTTAATCTCACGAGTGCGCGCGATAATGGATACGTTTCTACTTTAATACTTTATAAATTTCAATGTAAAAGATAAACGTCAGTTCACAGATTTTAAGTTCTTCTTCTTATAAAATAAATTTTAACTATTCTTATATTATTTTTACTATTTTTTTTTTCATTTTTCAGTGATTCATTTAAAGCTATGTATTTCCTAGAAGTCTCTCATCCGATGTTGACTTCTTAGTCCCAAGTATATATAAATAACTCGACATTTCCCATCTGTGTAACTATACATACATGTATAATATTATACATCTCTCCACCATGTAAAATACAAAATATTTCAGAATTTATTTTAAAATTGTTTAAAATTTAAAAAGTATTTAATAGAAATATTTTTTCATTGATATCCATTAGAAGATTTTTCTTCCACATTTTCTCCTCGCGTTAGCATACGTGTATTTACAGAAACAACAATTTTGAATAAGAATTATCACCGGTAAGAAGTATTCCAATGGTATTCAGTTACAATTTCTACATGCGTCATGAGAACGTGCTTATCTCATATTTGTTCTGGATCACACCAGTGTCTACTCAACGAAAAATAAAAAAGAAAAGGAAGTGATACGAGCAATGAATTTTCCATCGAGAAATTTATCTCAAATCTACTTTATGAACACAATCCGGAATATTATGTTTCTCACATACAATTACCGGTATATACAGCGCAGTAGAGCAAGTTAATTCCATACATAAATTAAGGTCTGATCTTATTAAATAATACACGACTTCATATACAAAGCGGATCTTGCCAGAGTCAAAACTCGCGCTCCTCAAACTCCTCAAAGGAGTCTTGCAGGATCCCCTTCTTATAACGTTTTTTTTTTTAATCAATAAAATAAACAAAAGGTTCTTACTTTTTTCTCAGCGGTCACCCAGCATGGCGCATTCCGCTTGGCAAAATAATTCCGCTGAAAGTCCGGTGGAAGACGGTGAGAGACGAATCCTTCCGAGTTAGGTTCTCTTGTTACCAAGTTGAAACACCGCACAGAATATGGGATAAGAAGATAAAAGAAAAAAAAAAAGAGTAAAAAGGAAAGAAGAGGAGAAGCAAGACGCCCACGCGATCGCGCCGCGCAGCCGAGAGCAGCGACTCGCCGACTGCGAGTGCGAGTGCGACTGAGTGACTGACTGACCGACTCCTCCAGCCGCTCCGGCGTGTACCGTCACCTCACTTGCATCGACACACACGTATACCATGCGGCTGGCATCCAAGCACTCCCCGCCTTTGCCTCTACAGGCCTTTCGTTTCCAGTTCCATTCCAAAGCCCGACCCAACGTGGCCCCAACGTGCCTTTTGTTGCATCTCGTCCGCTCCGCTCCGCTCCGCTCCGCTCCGCTCCGCGCGCGGCGCGGCGTTCTGCCGCTCTTCCGACCGGTTTCAACGCGTTATTTCTCCCTCGCGTCGTTTTGGACCGCTCTACATACGAAGCGGAGATCTGCTGAGTGCAATTAGCCCGTAGAATCAATTGCGCCGACTCGACGCCAAGCTTAGTTAAACAAGCTTTCTTTCTCCGTTCATTAAAAAAGAATAACAGCAAATTACGAAGACTGTTGATGCAATCAGATCTTTACCATTATGTTAGATGCATGTAACGTAATTAGTTGCATGGAATTTGGCACTTATATCACATTCGTCAAATTTTTTTTCATACAGTATTTATTTCTACATTTGTTTTTAAACCTCTTTGCCTCTAGATACTTATTTGTGAAAAAAAAAAGAATATTACAATTTCGTTTTACTCGAAACACTCTTTATCCACTATATTTTAAGTGGATGTAATCGTGAACTGACAGATTAAGGGTTAAAATAATCGAATATACACACAAGTTACATTCTAACGAGATTATAATTTATATGATGATGGTGCTATTCAGTACGAAACGTCCAAAAACCGGTACTTTATAACTATAGCGCAGTACGGCTTCAAGCCGAAACGTGAAACCTCAATAACAACCTTGCTATATAATCGATTCTGACGCATCGAGTTACATCGAAGCATCTCGATCATGAACAAAACATAAACTCATGATACTAGAAATTCCTTTAAAAATATAGATACGTTAAATAAACGACGCGAAGAACGCAATAATTATAAATCGCTACAAAACCGTCACTGTAATTATTTAAATTCCCGCAAGAATCGCGCACAAAATCTGAATATTATGTCTATTTATGAAGCTGTAGAATTTGCAGCAATTCTTCCAACTCAATATTTTTTATTTGATTAAATTGAAGAAATAAAATGTACATTTTTAAAGGAAAATTGCAAATATTTACACTCTTATTTTAGAATCAAAGAATTAATGTAATATATTAATTATGTAATATACAATTATTGATATTCTGGACTATTCTGATTATAAACATAAAATAAATCTAAGCGTACAGTGTCAATCGAATATTTTTTCCACATTTTTCATATCTCAGTTAAATTAGAACATGCTCCACATATTCATAACTTGAGGCTATGTACCTCATCAATTCGTAACCCGTAATGTTAGGCAACCCAATATACTTCTTTGCAAATAAGTTGCTCATCTACTTTATGAAACTCGTGTATTGTTTAATTTAATATTGAGAATGGAATAATGAAATTAATAATATTTTTTATGGTTAATAAAAATTCTAATTTTATTAAGAATTGTATTTAAAAAAAATATTCAAACAACACACTTATACACATTTATATAAATTATAAAAAAGATAATTTAATTACTTATATTTAAATATTTCGATAAATAATGACAAAAACTTATTATTACAATATTAATATTAATTAAGTATATTTTTTAATGCAAAAAATTTTTAAATAATTACATCTTAATTGTAATCCATAAATATATTCAATAAGTAATAAAAATAAATAATTACATTATTTTCACAAGATAAGATTAATATATTATAAGTATATATTATAAGTAGAGAGTATAATATATTAAAATTTATAAAATACAAGCAGGTATACATAATTCGTAAAATAAATGAATTACTTATATTAAATGCGTAAGATAACGCTTAATCTCCAAATCTTTAAAATAGGCTAACTTCATTTACATTTTATAACATAACAATATTTCTTATTCCATCATATTTTTTTAGCTCGCTATTGTCGCTTATATAAAAGAAAGAAGTTTGTAAAAGAAATAAAAAATATATTTAATTTTGTAAAATAAATAAATAAATTATTTATATTAAATGTATAAGATAACGTTTAATCTCCAAATCTTTAAAATAGGCTAACTTCATTTACATTCTACAACATAACAATATTTCTTATTCTATCGTATATATTTGGCTCACTTTTGTCGCTTATATAAAGGAAAGAAGTTTTCTGTAAAATATCAGAGCCAATGTTCCGCTGCGGCGTATTTACAATACAATCGTTTTCACTTTCATCGATGATATTTAAATTGTTTAACTCATGCATCATATCGGATCTGATATGCATGGAATCTTCGGAAATGTTTTCTTGTATGGGATTTCTATAATTACGATCGTAAATCGACATTATTGACATGCTTTTTATGTAATCTACATCCACTTGTGGGTCTGCTGTAATTTTCAAAGTCTCAAAGTTTATTGTAGCCTCCAACTTAGCGAACATTTCTCGTTCCCCTTTCCAGCGTATATGTTTCTTAATTTCTTGACCGAATGGAATTACTTTTCTTTTTCTCAAGACACGTTTAATTTTTATAAACGGTTTCGGTATTCTTTTCAATTTCCCCATTTTTCATATATTATATCAAGAGAGAAGAGTATCAATATCTTTTATCTGTTATGTTATCGTTTTACAATGTTTTCGCTCTGATATGTTTTAGTATTCATTAAGATATTGTTCTGAAAGAAGTAAAAATATTGCCTTCAATTATTAATTCAATTATTAATATAAGTATGTAGCAGTAAGTATACAACTTGATTATTGTGTAATATATCACTTATTAGCAATTAAATATTTTTCTAAATTCAATTTTTGTTTCGCTTGTATTTAATAGTAAAATAATTGCGTTTATTTATATAACTATAACTATATCTGTATATTTCAAATATATATTTCAAATTTTTAATCTATTTTAGTAGTTTGTAGATTTTGATTTAAAATTCAAGATGAAACACGTCTTAAAATAAAACATGATTTTATTACTTTGACATGGAAAAATAACAAATAAAATGGTTATTTTATTTTATTTTATTTTATTTTATTATTTTCTTAGATTAAAATACGAATGGCTGTGATAAAAACACACACACACACACACACACACACACACACACACACACACACACACATTTTTCATTAATTTACTGTATCATTTNTGATATACGATTATTGCAATAAATACTATATTACAGTGAGCTTTACATATACTACAATCTATATTATTCTTTATATAATATATTATATTATATACCATATATATAATATATATATAAATAATAATATAATACTGTAATATAAAGCTCCCTGGATTATCATTCTGTTATATATCGCCATCTAGTGATTGAAAGTATCATATTCTGTATAAGGTACACCATCAGTACACAATAGGTCTGTCTTTTTTTTAGCTAAAGTTTTTGCACGATTCGTCTTTCTTCTTTCTCTCTACGTTGGAGAGAAAAAGAATAAAGATGAACCATGCAAGAAGTTCAGCTAAAAAGAACAGGCCTAAAATCACATACGTACCCAATCAAATGTCTGTATTTGCTGATATTGTATTTAAATAATAAGATATCGAATATCGTTGATCTTCTTTCGATACTTAATAGTCTATTAATATTTAAACTGTTAAACAAATGTAATGTTTTTCTTGGATTAACGTATTTTCGTGGACTACAACACACGAAATTGCGCAGCACTTCCTAATATCTGCTGTAGCCTCTGTGGCTGACTACTAACTGCTGGAAATAACGTATTCTGCCATCTAGTTACATTTTGCTAACTATCATGCAAACAGAGAAATTTCTACAATATCGACATTGTGATATAGTTATTAAGTAATTAAAAATATATTTATTGTTAAGTAAATTAGACATCAAATCAAATATCTGATATTATTCACTTTGAATAGAACAATATAAAGTCAAATGAATATTTGCAGAGAAGAAACAAACAAATTAATGTTTAGGAAAAATGAGAAGTATATTGAAATATGTAATCAAATTAGTGATATATTTTCGATAATTAAGTGTTTGAAAATACTTTTTGGAGATCGGCTATTATTCTTTCTATGATTATGTTTCCTTGATAAAATATAACATAAAAAATATAAAATATATAATATTTACAATATATAATATTATTATAATATAATCATTTAGTGGATTATATTTCCATTGAATGATAACATTAATAGAAAAAAACTCATAAATATATTCGAGAACTAAATTCCAGGGTTGGGTAAAAGTTAACTTTTTTTTTTAACTAAATTAAGTTAAAGTTAACAATCTTAAAATTTAACTTAGTTAAGATACAAGTTAATTTATAATGAAATTAATTGAATTGAAAGTTAAGGTAATAAAAAAAGCAAGTAAAATTGAAAACTTAAAAGTTAAATTGTTTTTTTATTTTTTTATTTCGTGATTCCAGGATTTCAGTCTTACAAATAACGGAAATGACAAATATACACTTCATTTAGAAAACGCTGTATATTCTATTTATATATTTTGTTTATATATACTGTTTACATAGACTGTTATATATACTGTTTGAATATTTTGTTCACATATATTTATTAAATTTAAGTAATAAAATTATTTTGAAATTTTTGTCGGACATTTGTTCTCGCAAGTTATCGAAAATGAGTCCTCTTGCACTGGAACAATCAACGTGAACCCAATGTGAGCCGAAGATGTGGTATTGATGTGTTATATTTTAATAATAAAAAATAATAGATTTCAATCTATCAAAAACTAGATACATCAAAATACTGTTTCTGACAGATTGAAATCTGGGGTCGATTATGTAATTTAAAAAATGAGATGAAAATTATAAAAGTGAGCAAATTCACTAGAATATTTATAATTTCATTGGTCAACACCTAGTAAATTTGCTCACTTTTACAATTTTTAAGCCATCGCTATTACCACGTATTATGTCTGAGACTTAACTTCAAAAAAATTAAATAAAAAATTAATAGTTATGGATAAAATGTAGCTAAATAAAGTTAAAAAGTTAAGAGTCTAAATTGTAACTTGTAAGTTAACTTAAAATTAATTTTTTAACTTAACTTTTATCTTCTTAATATATATATATTACTATCCAACCCTATTAAATTCCCAAGATAATAAATTCAAAAATGATGAACGAATGACATAAACAAACAATTAAGAATTGGTACTGTAAATTGGTGCGCAGTTTTTTATTTTTTTTTAAATATTTTACATTAAGTCACAAGAGGAACACTTGTACATACATGGTTCGGTTAATCTTTTAGTCTTCTTCAGCAAAAAACTTCAGCAAAAAAATAATGTATTCACTATATATCATAATCGTATTCACAAATAAAATTCATAACTCTTTCTTTATGCTACATACATATGTACTATTTTAGGATTTTATATTGAGTTGTCATATACAGTTATATGTTATATTATCTCTTATTTTAAAATAAAAAAGTTTTCAAAATTTTCATAATTAATAAAAAGTGATGGCGGAAGAATAAAGAATGACTTTGTATATATAAGGTGTTAAAAATATATTTTTCTTTGTATATCTCTCTCTCTCTCTCTCTCTCTCTTCTCTTAAAGCCACAAGAAATATGAGAAATATTGAAGTTATATGTCTCTTAAAGCAAAATAAAATATAAGATATTAATTACCAGAGATAAGACAAATAAAATGCTATCATTATATCAAACATCACATGAAGAGAGAAAGAAAGAGAGAGAGAGAGAGAGAGAGAGAGAAGAAAGATTTCATAGAAATCATTAATTAAATAAAGTTAGATTTGTAGGTACATTGATTTAATTATTAAAGGAAAGCAAGAAACGACAATTGTAAACCAGTTTCAGTTATGTAGAACCTGAGATACAAACTTTACAACTACAATGTGACTTGGGTATTCATTTTAGATGACCGCAATTATACTTGGTTTCGCTTCCCAACAACGTGAAAGTTTAACAGACGTCTAACAGACGTCCTAATCTTATAAATCATCTTTTACTGGCTCCTCGTATGTTCTATAGATTTTCTTTAGTCATTACTTTTTATTGTCTCACATTTTTTGTTAGTTAAATATTTTTAATTTAGTAAAAAGAAAAAAAAAGATATTAAAAAATATATAAATATAAAAATACAGATAAAATCATAATTTTTAATAAATAAGTAAATATTTAAATTTGAAAACATACAAGAATGATTTCTACTCTTATGTATTTGTGATTGATTTTATTTGTAATGAAAGCATAATGACAAAACAACAATAAAAATCTAACTCACCAACATTTAAAATAATTAACTCTTCAAAGACTCAACATAACAGTTTATAACAATTTATCATATACAATTTCTTCAAATACTCAAAACAATAAATAATTATAATTAATAAAGTGTATTTTTAAAACTTTTATAAGTATATTTCAATTAATCTTTCATATGCAATATCATCTTTAATTATATAATCTTTGCTAAATATTCAAATAATAAAAATCGTCACGTCAATAATAAGGCCAAAGACAAAATACTTAAGAATAACTCATATGTAAATTTAGTTTATATACCGCGATGAATTAATCCTTCTGAAAAATAAATGGTTGAATAAGACACAACCGGGTTGCGTTTCCGCGCTTCGGCATCGGGTGGAAAGAATCTGCGCACGTGCACCGAGCACGACCGACCTGACCTGACTGAAGCAAAGGGATGATCAATAACTTCCATGATATATAAGGCTCCGTTCCGGTAGAGCGTGTGCACCTCTTGAGTTCACGTGATCGGTTTATCGCGTACCACGAACCCCTAGTCTCAATCGCGTTATCGGCGACTGCGTTTCAAATTGGTCTGTATATACGTCAGATAGCATCGCAGAGGTATTACATCTATTGGATATAAGTGCTTAGCGTATATAAGATACACCGATATTACACGGAGTTTATCGGTCGTAGTAATGTAAGGTTTTCCATTTGTTCCGCTATATATGAACGATCCCGGCAGCGTAAAAATCGAGCGTGCATGATGCGTGATGTACGACGGTATTTACCGGAGTGAGCGTTTTCGGTAACAGTGTTTCAGTATGTAGGAAAAAACAAAACGTAAGCTTTCCGACAAAATTACATTTCGACGGATCATTAACGTCGAAAGGTATGTGCACGCACGATTTCCGCCAACATGGCATCACGTTTTTTGTCAAAAGTACGGTAAATATCACTGATCCTCTTCTTCTACATCGCGATACAGAGCGATATAAATTCAACTTTATTTCCAAAGTGCATATATAATTAAAAGGCGAAGGTCTTGTAATTTTGAAATTTTCTTTCTAAGTACACAATATTTTGTAAAATTTTAAAATATTTTTATTCGATTGTATTAGGCAATTTTGATATAATAAAGATATTTTTGAGTGTGATGTCATGTATAATTGTGGTAATTAAATAATCAGCGTACGCACTTCAAGAGAGGTGTAATACAGACCAGAGGCCTAACGTAAGAGGAAGAAGATTTTTGATTTAATGAAATAGTTAATAAGATTCAGTCTATTATATAATGAGAACAATTTAAATTTTTTACGAAAAAGATACACGTCTGCCGATATCGTTCATGAACGTTTAAAGAGATTGTAAGGGCATAAAACACATATATTAATATTTACGCTTTAAACAAACTACATACTTGTGAAAGTTGTGTTCATAACATTCTGTTTGAGCAATACATTTTTATAAATTATTTATTTTATTTGATATTAGTTTTATAGTTATAAATAAAAATTTTTAAAGTAATAATAAAAATCTAAATTTTATTTACATAAATATTTGAAGTATTAAATATTTTTGAATTCATTTTTTAACTTTTTACTTATGTAAGAAAATTGAGACTTTTATCATTATTTTATAATACATTTTCATATATTTCCATTAGAGTACAAATTTACAAAATATTACTTTTTATTGAAATAACTTTTGATCAACTGCCTCAAATTTTTTTGTATCACTTTTAAATGCAATTTAGAATAATCTGTAATTTTTTCAAGTAATTCTTAACATATATTGCATTTACCTTACAACCTCCTTAAATACGGAAGCGAGATAAGAAAAAAATGTTAGGAATATGAACATTCTTACGAGGCTTTGCACATATCCACGAATAATCGTATACGACGAATATAAATAGAATAAAATACTTAAATTGAATAGAACATATAATTCTTCTGTTTTCACGTTGATATTATTTTCCACACGTCCACAGAACGTGTGGCATGGTGTAGGCCTCCTGGGGATTCCCGCCATGTAAAAAAACGGGAACGCGTCCGGGCACGGTACCCCCTGGGTGACGAGGAAAGCCGTGCCACTTTATATTTCTGTTAATTACCGGGATTCATTCATAAGCAAATCGGTGGTTTATTCTTTCCCGTCGCAATTTCTCAGCCAACTTATGCACGGCGAGTACTACGAGAAAGTTAGCGCGCGACACGCGCAACGCGACGGTGATTTTAAGTAGCGTCGATTAATTTATCGCGAACGAACTTTACGCTTTTAGCCTCGCATTGTTCCGTAATATTTTTTTTCCAGAGAATGCCAGGTGGAGTAGCGTTCTACTAATTTTTGGGTGCGGCTGCTACGCGCTAATCGACTGTAAATAAACTCTAAACAACCGTTCTACGAAATAATTACATCCCGAGTGCACTCGCGTTTACGTTATCATAATTTCCAATCTTCGTAGTTAATGCACATAATTAGTTCCCTCCTATTTTTTTTTTTTTTTTTTTTTTTTTCCTTAATTAAAATCGTATCCACGCTTCATCGTTTCGCCGCGTGCGCGCAACTGGTAGATGCACAAACAGTGTACGTAACGGCATGCCGTAAATCGAGTTTCGCCCAACACTCTGTATATATATATATATACGACAGAAAATCTCACTTTAATGAGTGAAACCTGTATCTATTAAGGCCTAACGCCCAACGTCCAGTCTGTTCATCAGTTACCACGATAAAACGCTAACCGAACATTTATATTCATTGTGGAAAGCGTTATTAACACGTTATTATACCGAGGCTCGCGAGTCGCGATATATATGTACCATTGTTCGCCAAAGAAATCGCCAATGAAAATCGCGGAGGCGGCTGTTACGGCTGTCCGGTGACGTATAACGAAAAGAAGGAAACAGTAGCATCTCCTTGCACCTACTTACCTACTTACCGTCCTTCGCAGCAGCCGCATTTCGATCTTCTTCGAAAAATCGTCTAATGTGCCCTTTGCCCGTCCTACTTCCACGGATCTCTCAAATGTGCATGGTCATCGTCCCATTTCGTTAGCCTGTTTCCGCTGCTAATAATCTCCGCCTCTGCTACTCACGATGATTATGAAGAAGTTGTTTGCGCGCGGCGGCCTCGAGTGAAAATGACAACAGTCGTCTCAGAGGAAGGTGCACAAAAAGGATCGACGCGACGGGGCGAACTTAATGATCTTTATCACAGTGAAGAATACATCAGGCGGATAGAGTTAGAATCGTGAAGCAGCAGTTTGCAGACTTCTTACATACATGTACACTGACATATATGCATGGATTTTTAGCGCATTTATGGTACAGTATCTCGATACGATTCTCGTAGTATTTAGTCTCTCCAAGAAGTCTCTGGCGAAGCTACGGAGATGCGACGCATACAATCTATTATTAGTAGATGTAATAGATCCGCACGTGCGCATATACGGTACTATTTCCTTTAGCATGACAAGAGGGATGCAATATAAACACCCACGTAACAAGATGTATTAACCTACTCAGACGTTGCATTACATATTACCAATCGAGTAAAGGATACTCTAGAATCGTCGTTATTTATGTCGTCTATGAATGCTGTAGCCACTATCGCTAAATGCCACTGTATTCCCAACGACTTTCAGCTAATAAACGATATCGTATGATTGCTTCTGTATTAACTGCTAGTGTAAATTCTCTCGATGAGTATCACGAAATACGGATCATTTTGCGACGGAATTGGGGTTTGTTGGACGAATCGGCGCGTGTCAGAAACAATTCATGCCAGGCTTTTAGATCTTACCGGCTTATTTCTATTATCCGCGTGAAATTGTGCGGTTTCTATTAAATTGAGAAAGCCAAACAAGGCATTTGGTCTCCGCCACAATAATTGAAGAGTTGTCACATCGTGCAGTCACGTTGCTGAGGACGATTTTCAGAGAGAGATAAGTAGGTGGATAAATAGATAGATGGATATATAAAGACAGAGAGAGAGAACTTATTAAGTGCTCTGGGACTTTGTGCCCTCAAGCGCAGAGCAGATCACATAATCGATACACAATACGTGTATTTGATACAAGATAATAATGATGATGGCAATAAAGTGCCGTATAAAAAAGAAATATGAGAGAGAGAGAGAGAGAGAGAGAAAGAGAATTTAGTCATCATTAATTGATAATTTCAATTCCCAAGCGAGATTAATCTTGACGATACATTTAGCAGCAATGTCGTTTCCGCGCTTTAATCTTACACCGTAAAATTAAAAAAACGAGAGGAGTGTGTTGCTCCCAACGCGCGTATCGATACTATTGAAAAGAAGTGGATACGTGCGGGAGAATGAAGCTGGGATTTGCCAATATTGAAACGTAGAAAGAAAATAAATATACTCGTTCTCTTACAGTGCACTCACCAAGTACGAGACGTGCAACGAATACCTCGCTCGCATCGTCTCGAGTGCGTGCAACTTTCACCACCCAACCATTGTCGCTGTCATTATATGCTAACTCACATGCTCATCGCATACGTACGTACGTAGGCATAGACATGGCTTTCGTTTCGCCAGCGACAGTTCGTCTCATTGAAACTCGCGAGCAATATGGTATGATTAATTTGTTATCAGCGGAACGTATCCCGCCGAGTATCCGGGCGAAACGTTAGTACGTTTCTTTTCGGGAAGAAACACGAGATACGTGGACGTATCTCTCTTCAATCATTAATATTAATTTAACACATCTATCAGCCACGTCGCGCAATTCTCTCAACATGTGCGAGCGCATGAAAATCAAATTATGACTGCGTTAACCTAAATATCTGATTTTCGAAATGAATGCTGCAGCGAGGCGAGCTAGTATAAAGTGGGTAATATTAATCAGGATAAGTAACCGTCATTAAATATCTACCGTTCCAATTATTGGCCACGCATCGATGAGGAAACTGTACGTCGCAGTAATCGTAATTAAATCAAACCTCGCAAAATGCCTCCGTTCCAATGCCTGTACGTCGAGAGACATAAATGGATTACGAGCTGGCGGGGTACGTTCTAGATTTCAGCGAAATTAGAATTAACGTCGCCGTACGTCGCGAGTCGATCCTCAAGTCTCGCGATCGCGTCTACCTGGCGGCATCCCCGAGCCGCCTCGTTTCGTCCTCATTCGTTTCTCACGCGTAAACGGCGAACGATTTGCGAGAGTATCGTTAACCGCTCGCTCCTCGGGGCAGGTATTTTTTTACAACGAGCAGCACTTAGCGCTACAATCCCCGAAATTGCATCGCTGCACGCGAGAGAGAAACCGGTGGTGGACAATCTGATAGCGCCACTCGACCGGCCAGCATCCGGATCGCTCTTCCTTCCTCTATTTCGCAAGATGAACCACCCGGTTGTTCTCGCGAACGCGATAAACGCACGCCCGCGACGTTCCGTGACGATCGTAGGTTTACGCGCGTGAACCGTGGCGAAACAATAGAACCGGTAACTTCCGTTTTGTCGTGACGACAAGGCGCCAGGTCTAATAGCTCTTTCAATGCCGTTACGTAAAACGACGAAAATTCATATCCGGCGGACTCTCGATTTTATTGTTCGAGAATTTTGCGTAATACGTTCGCGTTCGCGCGTGCACGGGTGGACTTTCGCTTCTTACTTTACTTTAGCGAGCGTCCTCATCACGCATGTATATTCCGAGGAGATATTACAGGACCGCTAAAGCCAAGTGCGTGATCGTTAACCAGAATCTCTAAAGACTGAGATTCGGATCTTCTTGCAGCTGACGATTGAACAGCTCGCGCTGCTGTCTATACTCAATATTTGACTGACCCAGAATCATACTTGCCAAACCCATGTTTTTCTTGTTTAGATAAAATATTTAGAGATTGCAGGTTAGCCGTGTACGGCACTTAGCTAATACTAGCCAATTGACTTCGGTGAAACGACTCCGCGTCCCATTTTTCTCCGTTATAGACTTTTCGATTTTATAAATTAAATATGTCGCTTTATAAATTTGTACTGCCGCAAATACGTAAAACAATGTCTGTAATGAGATTTTAAATAATCGTAAAATCTTAAGCTGTAATTGACCGATTGCAATTGAATATTAAAGAAACAATCGACTGATCAATTTCTTACTTATAATCCCGAGTCGAAATTTTGCTCCTACTTTGAATCTTAGTTTTAGAACGTAGACCGTAGACTCTAGAGATTTATAATAAGTTCTAATCTAATGAAGTGAGCCTGTAAATGGTTATCGGAAAATTTCCTATTTTTGGATTCAAAGGAAATTTTCTAAATAGAAGCTGTAGATTAAGTAGTAATATTAAAAGAAGTCCCTATTTGAGTATCAAAATAGATTTATAAGGTTTAATTGAGGTTGAAAATAGAACTAAAATTTCGACGAGGGAAGGCTTAAAAGTTTAAAGTTTATTTTAAGCCTTAAAATCTCATTGTAATCGCTTAAGTGTATTTAATTGTCAGCTGTAACGAAAATTGTAGTCTTTTGAAACACCGCGTTTCCTTTTTAAAGCGACGTAGATAATCAAGGACATGAATTATTTTCGACCGGATGAGCATGAGGCCAGTAATGGCCTTAAAGTTTGTCATGTTCAGCGGCTCTTTTAACGTGTCCCGAAATTCCGGTGCATTAACGGTGGATCAAGAAATCCGAGGAATAACGGCTCGCCAACGAGGAGAGAGAGAGGGGGAGGGGGGAAGAGAGAGAGAGAGAGAGAGAGAGAGAGAAAACTTATATGTGTATAGCTTTCTTAAAATAAAGAAATCGACAGATCTCGGAGAGCGAATTAAGAGCGGAGAGCCGAATGTCGTACATTAGTTACTGAACGGCCCAATGCCGCGGCTTTACAGAACGGAACGGAGAACGGCAGCTTCTCTCGTTTCCTACATTTTAATTGGCCGCACGATGATATATCCGTACGTCTCTAATTGAGCCTCGAGAGCGAAACGACGTGGCGCGGGGCGATGCGATATGCGGATAGGATATATGTATCAACAATTTAGAATTAGCAGTGCAAGCACCGTGCCGGGGAGAAGTCGTCATCGGAGCGCATCGTCGATACAAAATTGCATATCGTAACCCAGGTAGCTGATGCTACCTATTACAGAAGACGTCTTTCGGCGTGTCATTCTTAGTTACCTGGGGACCAGTCACGTCGATGCAATTTAACGCTAGATACGATTAAATAAATTCTCTTCCTTTCTCTAGATTAGACGAATAAGTATTATAATCCATAAAAGGAGAATATGAATTGAGAACAAATACAGCTTATTTGCTTACAGTTGATGCAACCTAAATGCCAAAGGTGCCTATCCCACAATTTCTATTATTTAAGTGGCCTAATGCCACATTTTCTAAATCAACAGTTTATATGAACTACTACAATTTCTAGTAAGAAATTGTGGATTAGACATTTATCTCGTTTGTAACTGAATATTTTCCTCTTGGAAAGGTAAAAGCAAAAATGGGAAATGTTCCTAAATTTGATGCTCGACGAGAACAGGATCAAACGCGGCATAAAGCTCGATCCGGCACAGTTATTCTGTTATAAATAAAGTCAGACTCGTTATTGTAACAAGATGTATGTTGCCCCTACAGATTGGATACCGCGAACCGACCCACTTCTTTGGCCCGAGAATACGATGAATGGGCCAGAAGACCCGATATAATCAATCCAACTGGTTTTACGTGACTGTTGAATACTGAACGTGTTCAGAAAGTAAGACTTCTTGTAATGTTTTTCGTTCTTTTGTACCTTCATTTGCTGTCGGATTTTCTCAGTTAGTAGCATACAAAATGTTATTAACAGTTCTTACATTGTGACGAAAGTGCGAGAAGATAGCGATGTGCTAATTTTTTCTGCCCTCCGTTTCTCACCTCGCGTTTCGTGTTAAGCCCGTTTAGACGGTTTGTGTCGGGATTCAAGGCAGACTTATAATTTTGTATAGAAATATTTATGTAAGGAACATTTGAAGAGAATCAGAAACACATGTGTACTAAAGTGTACATATACATTAAAATATGTAGCAAATAAAATTATAAATAGAATTCTATAAAAAAAATCTTATGCTTATTTATAGATAATAAACATTTTATTCACATAATTGTCGAATTAACTTTTTTAACATGTAAAATGTAGCTTCGATTTTAAGTTTTTAAAAAAATTCAAGTCATTTGCGTTTTCGTAACAAGTAATAAAAATTAACCTTTTATTCTACAGTCGACGTGAAAGGAATAAATATTCCAAAGTAGCAAGATGATGTTTTTATTGACGTTTAGAATGTCATTTAATATCACTTTACTACTTAGGTTATCGTAAGATTCGTCGGCGTTTCAGTATCGTATATCGCTGATATTTCAAGATCGGTTATTGCATTTTGTGATGAAGGAAACTGAAATGGATGAAGAATAAGAGAGAAACCAGCGTGTCGAAACAGACTTTGAAACAAAATGCACTTAAAACCATTATTAAGCTCAATGAGCGTTTTAAAAACGTCCCTAAACGTCCCTCCCTGTCGTTCATAAACTCAGAAACACAAGTATTGTCTCGAGCTGACAATGCGTCTCGGTTTCGGTCACTCGAAACTTTTGTTTCTACCCGTCGGAATCGACTATAAAGCTGCTAGACTATTGCTGGTAAACGTACCAGCAATATCGCGCAGATGTGCATGCCGATATTCCGTACCGGTTAATTTAGAGCGAGCGTAACGCGTCGAACATTTGCCGTCGAAAACGACGGCAGTACTACTGCGGAACCCCGTTTCGATAGTCGTTGGCTTTACGAGAAAATAAAGAACCGCGCGATTGTCCCATACGGTGTATTATTATGCAGAGTCGACGATCGCCATTACTCGTGTCCGCCGTGTCGAAAGTATCCCGGGTGTAGAAATCTTGTAGGTAGGTAAGGGTGTGTATCGTTAGCGGTATGTGTTGTGATTTCGCTGCGTTGTTAAAAATCCTTCTTTTACATCCTCCGAGCACGTTGCCCTTATAACGAGCGGCAATTAACGAGCCCGATACCAGTCTAACCAGTAATTTAGGGCATTTATCAGTGAACAGCCGGGCCGAGGAAAGGGAAGAGGGGGAAGTAGGGAACCTTTCTAAGTCATCGACATGGTAAGATCAGACTACGGGGCTAATCATTCGGGGTGCATGCATCTCACGGGGCAACGGACGCATCCAAAATGAGGCGATCCTTCGATCTGGCTCCAGGAGGAGGGACTTGGTGGATGTATTGCGTTAATCGTATGCCTGCGGTTTCGAATTCAAATTGGATTTTACGATTTATGTCCCGTTATGCATATCATCGCGCCACAATCGGACCAATTTACAACAAGTTTTTCGGAGCGTAGCGATATCATTTGCGGTCTCGGGCAAACGATAGTTCGTCAGGCGATAGTCCTTCTCGAAACGGCTTATGAACGGCTACGTTAACGATATCTCGACCATCCGTCTTAATTAATCGTGTCACCGCGTAATTAAAGGGGCAGCAGCGTGATAACCTGTTTACAATCTGGAAAAATCTCGGTTTCATCAGACATTTATATGCATTTCCAGTCTGAATCGCAAAGCATTTTATATACACGAGCCTTTCCCGCTGGCAGAGCCGGGATCTAGCGCAACAATACATCTCAGCTTGCCTCCTGCGTAATTAGTCGACGTATTTAACACAAAGACATGCACGTGTGCACGCGCGAGCGCGCTAATTAACGCAGGCGTTTTCATGGGCAAAGGGGTTATTGTCGACGGCGAGCAAGGAGAGGAAGTCCTCGCGTTTGTTAAAGCTACTTCGGTTACAATTGTCGATTAATTAGCGGCGCGTGAACGCCTCTAGACATTTGAAAATAAAAGGCTTGTAGAAATTTCACTCACGATTAAACACCCTTCATTTTAAATTGAGTTACTAATCACCTAGAGCATTTCTATTGTTAATTCTTCTTCCAATGAGGAAGAGAGAGAGAGAGAGAGAGAGAGAGAGAGAGAGAGAGATTCTGCAGAGAATGCTACGCGATGATATAGCTACGTCTCTTCTATACTTTCTACGCTTTATCATTTTTTCAAATTGTACTGTATATTATTGACAGAATTTCTTGGCTTATTTGACGTATTATATATAATTAATGATATCAAAAAACTTGTTTTTCTTTCAGCACGTTCGAAATTTATATATTAGATATCATTTTCTTATATTTTACATTTTGTATTGTTAATTTTTTATAATGATATTTTTTTATATTGACATTTCGTTAATAATTTCGATATTTATTATCCTCTGAATCTATATATATGTCACTTCGTTCAACTTTTCAAAATTATTATTTCTCTTTCTATTTATTATTTTAAATATATATTATTCGCAGTAATAACAATACAAAATAATATTTAACTTTTTATGTTAATGTAAAATGTAGTAATTAATATACACAGTAAAAAACATTTTATATTTGTGTTAAAAACGGTCCACTCAAATCCTTATTAAAATTTTGTATTGAATTTTTAACATATTCGAATTTTAATTTAACATAATATGATTGGGTTATTTGAATATTTTGTGTTAAATTAAAATTTAACATTTCTCAGTGTCAAAATAACACAATTTATAGGTAAGTAAACAAATAACATAAAAATAATGTAATTTTAATTAAAACATAAATTCTAGAAAAAATAAATGAATAAAATATCTGTATTGATTTAAAATATATGTGTTAGATTATAAATATTAATTTTATTGAAGAAACATGTTCATGTAGTGTACAATTAATTACATATTTTATATGTAAAAAGGTACAGATATTTTCTCTTTGTAACAGTAAATATCTGTTAAATTTATATATTGCATGTTAAATATCTATTAAATCTATATATTGCATGTTAAATATGTTAAATATCACAGACGCATCGTCTAAACTAAAAATGTAAAAATAGCATCTAATTTGAATTAAATTTAACATTATAAATGTGTCAATTTAATTAATATAAAATTTAATATAAAATTTGTTTTTAAATTTGTGTCAAAGTATTACGTTTTTTGAATTAATTTTTAACATAATATTTGTGTTACTTTCTAACATTCTATTCATCTTATGTTAAATTAACATAAAAATTTGAGTGGACCATTTGGGACATGTGAAATGTATTAAATTTAATTAACAAATTTTTTTACTGTATAGTTATTTTGTTATTACTAGTAGGTATATAGACGTACGTATATACAATATATGTATCTATGTATACATCTATGTACATCTATATATATGCATACAGTTGTACAATATACAAAAATTATTTAATCACGATTGTTACACATTTATTTCTCTTAATCCAATTAGTCTTGTCATACTCATCAAAACCCGTATTTTCCTTCCGTTCCCGAAACCTCTGACTGTCCAAATCACTGATCCGTAATACTCCTTTCCAATGTGTGACCTCGTTTTGCGTTATTATGAGCAGTAAGATGAAGCTGAATCTTATTTTCTAATGAAAGCGAATTGAGTTGCGATAAATACTTAACTTAACCAATAAATATAATCAAACCGATAATTAAAGTCTTCTTTAGACCTGTAATTTGCAAATTTTTAATTATAAATTTCTTTTATAACTTTATACGTCGTTTGTAGTTGTTTATATATATTTATTTTGATGTATATTTATATTTTAATCTAGATTTTGTATCTGCATGTATATGTTTTTAATTTTTTAAATATATTCTTAGACAACGTAGAATGTTTATAAACATTTATTAATATTTATTTTTTGAAATGTTATATGGATATTTCATACATATTTTATATAAAGCTTTATTCGAAATATTATTAAATATAAATAAATATAAATAAATTTTTCTTAATAAGTATGTTTTGGATTATAATGCCTAAGTATTTTCAAGCATTTATTATAACATTTACAATAAATATTTCATAACATTTATATATAATAAATATTTATAATTTGTGCAATCTAAGATTACAAAAATATTTATAAAATATTTAAAATAAATCTTATAAATCTTAAATATTTATAAATATTTTGTAAATATTTCGTAAATATTGTGTGCTGTCTAAGCTGCACGTAAAGTTATAAACAGATTGTTATCTCTACCTTAAAACTATGTGATATGAATTATAGATTTTATATCAGAAGATTTTATTGCAAAATTTTATTACAATATCATAGAAAAAATCCTTTATGTTCATTTAGTTGAGATGACTAACTTGTAAGGAATGTGATTGTCACATTATCCTGTTAGCAGTTTTGAATCCTGTCATGAGTCAGCTTGATTAATTGCACGACGTTTATTATTACGACAAAATAAAAATAACATTCTCGTTAGCTCGTCGGCAATAAACGTAAAAGGACAGTTATCTTGTGCTTCTGGATAATCCATAGACATATGAACCATAGTATACCGCTCGTACGAGTTACTTGACATTTTTTTTTAACGGATAGCTAGGAATCTAATTTGTTGCTCAAAAAAATTTTTTCTTTTTCTAATATAAACTTTTTCTTAAAGGAATAAATTCCACATTAATGCTAGGCTACGATATATTTGAAATTGAAAAGTAAACAGTACGAGTACTGTTTTGATTAAAAATTATAAAAGATATTTAACGGTTCATTTATATATATATAATATCTTATATAATTTATATAATCATTGATATATATATATATGTATATCTCTGCTTTTTCTACATAATATATTAAATGGCCGAAGATTCGCTGCATAATACATAATATAAGTGTAATACGCGTCCCCAAGAAACACAAAGTCAGGTATCTATCCACAGAGGAGGATCGTGAAAAAAGATTGACACGACAGTAAAATTATACAGCTACCACGAAATTGTGTTAATTTGATGAAAATGATTTATCAAGCTCTTCTTATCGCGCACGCGATGTAATTTATGCGCATACAATTTTGTGCGTGAATATTCGAACGCACGAGACTCGAATGAAGATTGTTACTTATAGTATTTCTAGTAACTTCATCTCGCAATCTGATCGATAAAATATCTTGCGGTTTTATACCGGTGTTTTTCTCACCAAATTAAGAGGATCATTCATGGCGAGAAAACTTGTGAAAAACGATTGATGCGGAAGTAGAGTGGTTAGCAGATAAGAAAGAAAAAGAAGTGGTCTCTCTCTCTCTCTCTCTCTCTCTCTCTCAGACTCTCTTAATCTCTTTCTCTCTCGATCATCGACCCGTTGCTGACTGTTCTCTTCGAGGACGACCCACTTCGTCGAAAAGCGAGAGGGACGGTGTTGTTGCCTGGCAATTACGCGCATACACCTACAAGAATATATACGCGAAAATATATCCATTATCTCTCCTTACGTCGCGCGTATCACATTGATTCTTCTCTGGCGTTGCTGGCTAGATTGATTGCGGGACGAGAGACGAGTGCGCACGTAAGTATACGAGCGAAAGGAATCCAGGCGTTTCATACGCCGGTAATTTGAACTGAAAACGCGAGAAAGAAAAATAAAATTTCCCAGTATTCCATATATTATCTCGCGCTCTTACATTCGGCTACACAGAGGCGCTAACTATTTTTTCCATTAATTATCTCCGTCTAACGAGTAATCGAGAAAAAAAAAAAATGTCTAATGGATGAGTTTCACCGACACCGTCGAGGCCGTCGTTTTCCGACGTAGAGCCTCGTTTCGAAGAG
The DNA here is from genome assembly GCA_017607545.1 of Acromyrmex charruanus. Classification (NCBI taxonomy): domain Eukaryota; kingdom Metazoa; phylum Arthropoda; class Insecta; order Hymenoptera; family Formicidae; genus Acromyrmex; species Acromyrmex charruanus. The sequence continues at coordinate 839,168 of JAANIC010004197.1, forward strand.
AGAAATGGAGGCATTCCGATAAGTGAATTTTCCACGTGCGACGCGAAATGCACGAAGATGACAGAGTTTGTGACCAAATGGTGTCGAGAACGGAGGGAAAGCTCATTTTCACTCGTTACGTAAAACGACTCAGGCGCATTATCTTCGAAAAACTAGGTTTTTTCTCGTCTAAGTAGTTTGTTTGTTCAGACTCGTCGTTACGAGCGATTAGCATTATCCTATCGCTTACTCCTTCACGCACAATGATTTGAACCCAATCCATAGTATCGCGTATCCGAGAACGCAGAGAACTTTCTTCTCTCTCGGTAATACACCGTAATAATACCTCAATCCTCAATTCTTACGAAGGTTAAATTTATCATTTTGATCAATCCGAGGTAGACATTACCGTTACGAATGAAGATACCGATCAACCGGTTTCCGCGAGCATCAAAATTCATACTTAACGTACTTAGTTGCGAATTGAAATTCTACTGCCGCGATGTCTTTAGAACGCTCGCTACGGCTGTCAGGAAAATTTGTTAGCGTTAGCGGAAAAGTGCGTGAAAAACGCACAGTTTCTCCCCCATGGCACCGCGCGATTCTCGGTGATTCTCGGTCGTATCCAATCGCATCCGGCGCGGCCATGCCGGGGGATCCATCTCGTAGAATCCTGGCGGGAGACGACACGTGGTTGTTGCAGTGGCGGTTGGGCACGAGGCTCTGGTCTCCCTACTACCTCTTTCTCGGCTTCCTCGTCCACGCTGAACGCAATGAGGCGATCCTCAGACCTCAAAGCGCGACCGGTAGTCGAACCGCGTGCACGCCGAGGCCGAGCACGAGGAACACCAAGTGCGCGAGGACCTTCGCGGCCACGTCGCGTTTCTTTTCGCGGAAAGAAAAGATAGAATGACGCGAGGTCGAGTGCTAATTGCGAAAACGTGAAAGATTCGACGAGGACTGCGAATGAAGATACCGCGATCGGCCGCCTTCCGGTGCTGTCGCCTTCCGGGGCGATTCTTGGATTGGACATTACGACGAGACGTCACCAGAGGTCATCAGATCGATTTCTCCCTTTTAGGACCTTCTTCTTTTCGCGATCTGTGTTTAACGATCGCGATCGAGTATCGCGTCTGCGTCTGATCAAGACGTGCGATGTGCACCGCGTGCGTTTACGCGTTCAATTTCCAGATCATCAGACCCGAATGTGTGAATGCGGTTTCGTATTCGTAAGAACGATCCACGAGAGAGATGGACTGGGTATGATGATCGATTGAATGTCTTGCGGTACAGGCGGTGGTGCACTGTGAGGAACGACTAGCTTCGAAATTGGTGAGTTCATTTTTTTATCGTAGTATTGGGTATCAGAGATCCGGTTACGAATAGAGAGAGAGAGAGAGAGAGAGAGAGAGAGAGAGAGAGAGAAAGAGAGAGTTGAAAAGTTTGGTGCTTCATTGAGGATTCGAGCTGACAGGTGTCAGAGCAGATTAAAATTTACAAACGAATGAGTTATATGGTAATGCGATGGCAACATTCGGATTTTATAGCGGATTTATTACACTTGTATATGTGCACATATACAGACTTGTACTTAATGCGCGGTGACTAATAAATAATTCTCTCATTTTTAAATGATGAAGCAATAAAATAAACGGAGGCAGTTAATTATCAGAAAATATTAAAATATTACTGAAGATTATTCCATATAGCAAAGATATATTCGGAAGCAATTAATAAATCGTTCGTTTGTGATATAATGCTTTATCATAAAATAACTTACGATCATGTGCAATGAATCACGCAATGATCCGATGATTCGACGAAACATGTAAAACATTAGAAAGTTTTAATTTCGCGGTATCGATAGAAAGTCTCACCGCACCTCGCGCGAAAGCAATTTTAAGCGTTAATACACTTGCATCCTCGTGGATGAAATTAGTCTCCGGAATGGATGATCGATCGTAACGATCGATACACGACTGCTAATACAAGAATTATCGACGCTTTCAGAAGTAGGCGAACGCGCTAGATCGAAAACAATATAATCAATAGCCGGAGGTTAATATTATTAGAAAGTCTCGATATCATGCGATCGAGCATTTTTGAATATAGACATCCCTATATATTCGACAGGTACAAAAACCTAATTATATTTTTATGTCTCTTTTTTTGCGTGCAAAAACTGTTATTCAAATGTTCTTATAGATAACAAGTTAAATTTCAAAATTAAAGCTTCCGTTGAAAAATGATTCTTAAGTTTTGAAAATCGATTAGTTTAAATGAAAATATTTATAAATTATTTATTGATCAAATTTATTTTGAATCAATATATTTTCTTAATGATTTTCTTATTAATTTTTCAACCGATAGATTTTTTATTAACTTTCTCTGAAATACATTTAAAAAAATTAATTATTTTGCTACTACAATAAGTGTAATATTCTTCAGAAATTTAAGTCTTTTTCTCTCTCTTTCTCTCTCTCTTTTTAGACATTGTACTTATTAGATATCGTACTTTTCACAAACGTTATCTTATATAATATAGAAGTCTAAAAGAAATGTGTAAAGAGTTCTTCTGGATCTTCTTGCGTATCTTTCAAATATTCTTGAAAGACGTCTTTTAGATATTCGTCTGCGATAGTAAGGGAAAGTAGAAGAGATAGAGGGAAGAATGTGAATTGGCTTCGTCCTCTTTGCCGATTTGCGGTTTATAATAAAATGATTATCAATTGGCGTAAAGTGTGCCACTCTAAAGGAAGGCGAAAGAAACGTAATCCACTTAGAGGAAGCTGTAATGAATAACAAACGTATGAGAATGCACAGGGGATTTTCGCGGATCGCATTAGTCAATCTGGCGAACGCTCACCGGCAGCAGCGATTAGTCCGCAGTCTTCCGTAGCGGAATCCCCCGTGTGAATTGGGTCAAGTTGATTCCTTCTTAAAATAACCGTAACTACTTGCCGTGATCGAACACGCCACTTTCACTGATTAGTCGCGCGCCTCCTAAACACCTTCCACCTTACGTCGATTCAAATATATAGATGTCCTGGTCTTCTCACCCTCAGATTGAAATGTATTCCTCGACTAAATGTAAACTTCGCAATGTAGACTCCAGGAAAAGAGAGAGAGAGAGAGAGAGAGAGAGAGAGAGAGTCTTACTTATTTAAAATTTTTTATTTATTTTTAAAATTATTGTTTATTTAATTAGTATTTTTTAATTATTTATTTTTTCAGAAATTAAAAGATCATCAA
>JAANIC010004197.1:843953-867037 GCA_017607545.1 Acromyrmex charruanus
TGAGACATTATAATTCAAATAAAATATATTTGTTAGAAATATTTATTTACATTTATCATAAATTATTATTTATTCTATATATTTTAATAATATTTCGAATAAAGCTTTATATAAAATTAATAAATAATAATAAGGCTCTGTAAGTATAAAACAATGTGGTACAAAAGAAGGACAAAGAGCCAATAATGTAGCAAAGAACTTTAATTTAAATTAATATTAAAAATTCATATAAAAATAATTGACAAAAACAAACTCCGACTCCGATCGATTTTCAATGTAGTCGTAATATTTAAACATTGTTCTAAATCAAAAATATATACATGGTATTACAATACTATTATAATTTTTAATCCCGTATTCTTCATTCCGTGTAGTACGTTGCGAGTTATTTTTATCAAAAATCAAAGTAATCATAAAACAATATTCTTGTGAGTAATATCAGTAAATGTATTGAGAGTCCATTAATAAAAAGAGAAAAACGTAGGTAGATGGCAGTCCATATCGCGGTACAATATATTGGTTTTTTTTTTATTATTTTAAGCAAATTTGCAAAGTAACGAACATCTAACTTTCACAAAATCTGCTTTATGTAAAATATGTCAGATAACGAAATCTGCTTTATGTAAAATATGCATAAAATATCTACAGTGAGAGCAAAAAGTATTCGTACAAGGAAATTTCTATAAAAAAAAGTCTTATTTATAGAGAAAATAAGCATTAATTAGTTATTTTATGAATATATTCTATTCTTACAAATGAGCTTCGCATATATTTTTGATTTTAGAAACTAAATATCTCGACTATACGAATACTTTTTGAGCATTCAAACAATATAATTTTTAATTTTCGCTTATTTTTCAGATGACATATTTTCTATAATTAACACACACACACACACACACACATTCTATAATTAATACATTCTTTTTGGTATATATCGACGTGAAATTGGTGTTGAAATCATCGATATTGATTCATCATCAAATTCAATGACTCATTTCTCACTGGAAAATATTTATCGATATTTACTTTTTAAAAATAAAGTTTTTTTTTAAAAAATATTTTCTCTGTACGAATACTTTTTGCACTCACTGTAAATAATATTTCAAAAAATTAATATTAATACAATAAATATTTATCATAAATATTCTGTGCGCTACCTAGGTATTTCGCGGCCTTACTCGTCTATAATGTGTGCTTGACCTAAAGCCATGAACGTGACATACAATGCAGCATTTATTGTCATTGTTGAGTCAATAGACATTTTTACGACATACTAAACTATTATGGTAGTAAATACGCGACTATCTCTGTTCTTTCTTTCTGCGTACCATTTCTCCCACGCCCAATTAATAACAGACACTCAAATCTCTGCTACGTGTACAGAGCAACTTGTGTAATGAAAAACGAGAGGGGAAACCCATCAGATATTTATTCACGTTAGCATTACGTTATTAGTTGCATCGTCGCGCACGTGTAATATGTAACGACGCTATAAAGCTTTCCTTTATGGCGGTTATAATTTTTCACGATTGTAATTATAAATAAATTGGAATTAACGCGCGCATTACAGAAGGAGGGAACTTCCGTGAAAGCTCTTCATTAGCGATGCACAACGATGCATAAAGGTCGATGCTTTATATACCGTGCTAATTCTACAAAAGAAACTAAACGATCGGATCCATTAATCCCTATCTCTGCATGATTACGCCAAGCTTCACCGAAGCGTCAATTAAATCGTGCAACATGTAAGCACTTTGATACATCAATAGAAAAAGGAGAAACCAAAAAGTAACTTTTAATATTTGAAATGACACAGTATAATGGTTTATTGTATTTATTTTTAATAATATAAAAGAGAAAAAGTGAGTTTCTTAATAAAAATATTCAATTTCGATGGACTTTTGTGAAAATTAAATTTTATATATAATATTTTATACCAAATGTATTATACTTCATAATTGCATATTTGCTTGAAATATCTAAGAAAAATATTTTCTGAAAATTAATCAGAATTCTTTACAAAAGAGTTAATTCGATGATATAATGTTCTCGGAATCAAATTTTTCCTGTAGGAAAATCTTCACGATTTTGTAATAGCATTTCATATATTGTTTCACATATGCATACACTGTAGATAGCTTTCTTTTCGTGTAATTATACACTGTAGATAATTAGTTTTTCGACAGATAACGAACAAGCCGTTTAATTGGTGAGTAAAATGCTCGCGAAGGTACAAATGTATGTCAATCGCGCAACTCGACTCGTTAACGCGGTTTCGAGGTGGTCCACTCTGTCCCCGAAATCGAGTGCAATAAAATTTAGTGGCCGGAAACATTTACCACTGCGATCACCGAGAAATAGCACCGCATTTCATTAATTTTAATAGACGTTTCTTTCGACGGTACGACGCGGCTAATTAAAAGATCGGAACGCCAGAACCTGGTTGGTTATTTTAATGATTATTTGTGGGATCTTAATTTAACGTCGAAGTTATTCGCGTTTCTCGAAATATCACTTACAATTATAATTACATCTTGCGTATTAAGAGTTAAACTCAGAAAGCCTTTATAACGGGAATATATGGAAAAAGCGTTGTTATACTAGAATTTTTGTATTAATTTCAAGGCGTAGATTTTATTCGAAACACGGAAAATCATTAGCGTACCGTTGATTGAAACCTCCGAAATATATAAGTGGAGAAATGTGTGCCGATTGAAAGTCGATTTCTAGGTAGTTCGATATTTGCCTCGCCTTTGATGGCTTTGATGCGAAAATTCACTTGTAGCAGCCTCAGTGTATCATTATCTGCCATTAAACTCAAATATACATTTCTTATTTAATCGTCGAAAAGATTTCTCACATATAATAATTTTTTATTTGATTTTATTATAAATGCAATTAGAATCGAGGACAAAAGAAGAATTGCAACGTCTCGTGTGTTTTATACAAAAAATTATTAATATTATATATTACAGAGCTATTCTTTTATATTATTACATGTGTTAAAAACTTACGAGTAATGATATTTATCGTAAAGCATAAAATATTTTTTTAATAATGAGAAAACTTTTCTAATCTTACGTTATTATAAGATAGAATATTAAATTGAAATGAAATTTTCAATAAATTATTATATATGAGTGAAAATATGATAAAGCGACTGCTATATAATTTTCGTGATGCTAAATGTTGTAAACATTGCATGTTGTATATATAATAAGCCAATTGCTGTAATTTATATGAGGAAAGGAAAGAAGAAATGTGTTGATGCACGAATAGACTGCACGAAAATTTCGCACAATTCATCAACAATTCATGTTGTGAGAAAATAAAATAAAGAGACAAAATTTCCTCGGGATATAACACCCTATTGCCACGAGAAATCATATCCGTCGGCGTTGCCGCGGTCACTCGCGACGATACATACACGAGGTGTTAAAGTAGGTCACTTTTATCCCCTGTAGCAAGCGATCACGATCAAGAGATTGGGATCGGCCACAGCCATCGGCCCATGGAGAGCGAACGATCTTGGTACTTGAAGAAATCTACACTATTGTTATCCACTATTGTTCCGACGTCTCTTCTAGAAAAGCTATGCGTACTTTTTTGTTTGTAATGCTTCGAAAGTACGTTTTTTTTGTTTTTTTGCTTTTTTTTTGTACGATACGTCACGCATTCTACGCCTACGATTCGCGAGATACCAATTCTGTACGTCCGGTCTCTTGTCTTCCCGTTGTAAATGTTATACGGAGAAGCGTACCGTGCGCGCCCGCAATTCGAACGAATCTAGAGAGCCGATGTAATCGCGCTCGTCCGACTATTTCCGCGACTAATGAGCAGAGCGCGAATAATGAAATTACGCTTGTCTGCGCAAGTAGCCCGCTCGTAAAGCGAGATTCACGGGAGTGGACGACCGGCGGAGACGTGGACGACCGGCGAGGCTCTCGTTACGTCGAGAGATGTTTGGCAGAGTGGAAGAAATCCGTGGCCGAATCGTGAAAAGCGTAATATGCGGACGATCAAGTGCTTTCATCATGCTATTAGGATGCTAGACCAGTCGTCGGAGACGCCCCTTCCAGTATACAATCACTCGTTATACTGGTGCCCGCCATCAATTTTTACGGATATACGGACACGCGGGCAACTTGCTCTAAATGGCGACGAGAGATTTCTAAATCGCGACAAAACGGACGAATCGCGCGCGCGCGCATCTCAGGATCTAATCTTGCCGATCATCGTATCGACTGTCGATGTCTCCCGGCACAATCGATCGACAGGTGTGCATATTCACGCGCGTGTTGTACACACGAAATATATATATATAGGTACACACGCGATGCATATCACCGGCGCTCGCGGCTCTCGTTACTCTTACGTGCGATTAATTCCTCTCTTTCGTTCTTTCTTTACTTCAAGTCCATGGCGTTCACCCATCGACCTTCTTAAGAGAGATCCGTCGACTTTTCCATCGGCCTCGATCTCGATACACTCGACGACGTGTATCTAAATGTGGGAAGAGCGGCTACGTCAACGCACAAGAAAATATGTGAGGTCTAGGTAGATGACACGAGATAGATCACAGATCGTAGATAACACGCTTTTCGACGACGACCCCCTTTAACCGCATGTGCGACATTCTTAAGACGTAATCCTTTGACTGGAAATATATGTCTGTCAAACGTAAGACAAATTACGCTTAAAAGATCGCATATCTCTTTTATATCACTTCATCTTTTCTATTGTCTAAAAAGATTATTATTTTTTTTAATTAATTACTCTTTTACATCATGAATTGTTCCTCCTGTGTGATTAATTTATCTTGTAAAACAAATATACGCAGAGATATATTTTCAGAGAGCTAAGGATCAATTCGCTAAGGATTGATTAATGAATCTGATATCAATTATACCGCGGTTTATACTTCATCATGCAATTAGCTTAGAGAGTTTCGCTAAATTGAAAAACTTTCGCTTTTCCATTGTGATTAATCGTATTAAAGGTTAGAATTAGGAACGCTTAATTATAGCGACAGCACAATAAGATTCGCGGATTCTGTGCCACTAAATAATACGCTGCCATACGAAACGGACAGTGATATGACACAGAAAACGTGAAAATAAGGATAAATTGCGACGTTGTGTCGTTCCGCACGTGGTCGAAAGGTTTCACCGAGTATATACCGAGGGGCTTTCTCTCGAATGAAAAAAATCATTTGGCGACTCGACAAAATTTCCAAATATGCGAGACATTATGTTTCCGCAGCGAGGCTCTAACGTTACTTGGCGCGCGTGCGCGCAAACACGCGATTGAAAGTATGCCGTGGCGCGACGAGGAGGGTACAAAAAAATTCATGCACGCTTCCCCGCACTCCGGCGTTTTCACTGGAATTCACGTTTATTAATGCATTCCAATTACACGATGCTCGCGAGTTATTAACGCACTAACGAATCGTCACATCATGCGTCCTCATCTCCCCCGGTACTTTCACTACCTTCATAATCACCGAGCATGTGTAAGACTGGAAGGAAGTTCCATATTAAACGTTACGTCTAAAAAACAGGAGTCAACATGTATATGATCGATGTACACAAATTCTTTTTATTGCTTCGTATCCGACATCGCGTCGGTACAGCCCTTTATTAGACTAATCAGCAGATTTTATATATATATTATATATGTATACATGTACATACACCGTTAGAAATGTAACCACGAGCTTCCTTTACATGTAAATGGAGGACTCGTGGTTATGAACGAAATTAAAAGTAATAAATGATTTAACTGAAAATTAAGTTACAATAATAAATGTAATGAACGTGTACATTAAATTTTATGTATTTATATGTACACAAATATACTTTTTAGTTATAAATACATTAAATTTAATGTAATGTCATGAAATTAAGTTCAAATTGTGTAACTTAAAATTTAATGAAATTTAAGAACATTTCTAACAGTGTATATTTAAATTTCATATTTAATTCATACGTAAGAAACTTCTTCACCAAGTTAAATGGCTAAATATAACTACTCGTAAAAGTATAGTTATATATAAGGAATACTTTTGTGAGTAGTTATATATAAAATCATATAAAAAAAAATTTAACAATAGTTATTAGAGATGGCTCAATAACATAAAATGTAAAAGGGAAGGAGCATTCTATGTTAATGTGAAGGAAAATTTTATGTTATAAATATTATGTAAGAAAGTTCGTGTAATTATAAACCACGAATTATAAGTACACCAACTTAATTACATAATATTCGTATAATACTAACATAAAATTCTTCCGTCTTCGTGAATATTCTTCATCAAATAACATCGCATTGTAACAGTATAATTGATCGTTGTTGATAATACGGAATTTGGTTAACAATTCTTTGATTAATATACAGCGATCAAGAAATAAGATTTAATCTCATATGTCAAAAAGATCGAGGAATCAGAATAATTTTCGGATATGAACTTCACTTTAACATCCTAATTGGCGTTCTATTATTTAACATCTCGCATTCTTTATTATACTGGTGATGGCCAAGACTTGACCGAAACGTTTATATTTTTAATTTGAAATATATGATTTTGGCAAAAAACTTCTTGCGTGTGTAACTCCTATCCATTTCACTCCTATGCCATATCAAAAATTCATTTTATTTAAGCGAGGAAAATTTACAAATATTGCTTCGGCATTTAAATTGTAAATTAGGTATCTTTATTAAATGTTGGTTTAAAATTAATTAAAGTTTTATTCATTTTTTCAAATGTCAAATAGGAAGATCAAGTAAAATTTCAATTAATTTCAATTAATTCTCATGAAGAGATACTTAGAGTCAATTTTTTTATATAATTTCCTTTATATCTTCTTGAGAATTAATGATTGTCTAATACAACTAATACAACTTAGAAATATTACTAACAAATTTTGATTCAAAGACTATTAATTCGCAGACTATTAATTCGCAGCCGATTAACGTAAAGCAATGTCAGCCGCGCGTCGTACATATAGGCACATACGTCAGCATAGTGTCCATTCAGCGTCGATAATGACGACTATTATGTCTGTACTTTCTCCAAATTAGCGGTAAAACGTCACGCGCTACGCTCGCATTAGATAGGGCTGCATCCACGATTTTCCTTTTACTTTCAAAACTATTGTAGAATGTGAAAGAAATCGAAAGTCCAACGCATAAAACGTGTGTCTCTTAAAAGAACATTTGTTGTATGTCCAGGATTGCCTAAGAACATCTAGGATTACCCAGAACCGTTTACAAATTATTAACCTTTCAATTTATCAAATAAATTGGATGGACAGGCTACAAAAGATCAAAAATAAGATTGGCGCATTGTAAGACTGATTTCAATCAACAGTCATTAATGTATTATTTCATAAATTAGAAGCCACATATGCTACACAATTGTGAAATATATCGTTATTTATTTATTGTCAGTTGCGTTTATGATGTTGCATTAAAAAACATCTCAGCTTATTATATCTAATCCTGAAAGGAATTAAATATGTAGAGCAGCGACAAACGTAGATTTCCAATTTTATTTAAGAAATATTTGTCAAATAAAAAAACATTTTGAAATATTCTTACTGTGATCGAAAGATATTATTTTATTTTTTATTTTTACCCAGAAATGCATATAATACATTAACATTCTTTTCTAACCTTCATTATTTAAATTTTCATGTGAAATCGAAGAGAATATCATGAAAAAGAATAAAAAATATATTCTAAAACTATTCAATGTTCTTTCACTTATTTATTTTTTTCACGTTTTCGATGTATTTTTACTATTTATATATAAACTAAAAAATTTAATACATTACAATGTGATAAGAAACGGTCTAGATAACATTTATTAAAATTTTATATTCTCGTAATGCTTTCAATTAATATTTCGTGAAAATTTTGAGAGTACATAAAAAGCTCGACAAAAAAAATGTAATATTTTCTGTTATTTGTTTTTATATACGCTTGCATGTTTATTCCATAAATTTTAGCCAAATTTGAAATATGTTTCATGAGATAATATTATTATATTCTGCAACAATACACCGAATGTTCCAATAAATTAATATGATAAGTTTTACTATACTTATTTTATAAATATATATTTCCTATTATTGTACATGCATAATAAATCGACAAACATACATATTTTCCAGGATTACATATTGATATTAATCTAGCATAGCCCATCCATTTTAAAGAGTAATGAATTTATATCAATAAAATGTTCTTTCACAGAGATCCATTACACCAGATTAAAAATAATATATCACTCACCGAAACGATATGCAGCAGCGGAGTTTTTTACGTCGCTCTGTAAAATACAAATATATAAAATCCACATTATAATGGCGTCCATAACGTTTCAAAAAAATATCTATATTATACACACACATTAAGATTTGTATTTTCTTTTAAGTAGATTGTTACATAATTGAAATAATAATTTCCTGACAAAAATCTCTACCTCCCAAGTATAGACTTTTGTAAAATTCCAATAAAAATCTTCTCAAATTTTTAATAAACTCAAATAAAATCAGGAATGAATTAATTTTACAAAGAAAAGTGATATTAAATAACAATAAATAAAAGCCAAAGTAAGAATCAAAAACACATTGAAAATTTAACACAGTAAATAAAATAAAATACAATTTAAAAAAAATAAAGAAAACAGTCTAAATTCAAATATAAAACATGTAATTAATTACAAAAAATTAAACCACAGATACCATAAATATAAATTACAATTTTCAGCTTGAACCCTCCGAATTGAACCCTCTTCAGACATTAATTTATTGCAAAGATTGATGTACAAAATTAGTTTTCGAAAATACACGCATATTCCTTATAATACCAACTCGAGTAAAAAGTGATGTTATATTTAATTTATAAATATAACATATTTGTGATTGCTTCGCCCAATGCCTCCCAAACCTCTTCCTCTTCTCTTGTTCCCTCATTGTTACACAGGCTGCATTACACACATGAGTATTGTGTATTAGAAAAGATAGAGATCACCATTTCAGATCATCATGTTCCATATTATTTTTTATTCTCTTTTAAGCGAATTGTTAATGAAATAATTATACAAATTCTCCGACAAAAATCTTCTTAAATTTTTACATAAATAAGATACAAATAAAACCGGGAATAAATTAATTTCACAAAGAAAAATAATGTTTAATATTTAATAACATGTTATTTACCATGTGGTTACTCCATCATCATCTGATGTTTTCCAGGATGCCTTCTCCTTGTCTTTTGTTCCTTCGATGCTGCTTTTGTAGTACAAACACACTCATTTACTCACTCGCGTCGACGCAATAATTACGCAGTAATCAACTCGATACGACGATCGCGTGGCACCTTGCACGGCACTCCCGACGTAGACCCGACGCACTTCATTACATTGCGACAATAAATTAACGCGAAACAGCAAGTACAATTGTACGAAGCTAATGAAATTCATTCTATTCGCGATACCACGTCGCGCCCGAATTAGCGCGATAAAAGGACGGATGGCGGTTAAAGGACGATTTACAGGAAGCGACTTTACTAGCTTTTAGCAAACGTCTTAGAGCTTCTTTCGACGTTGCTCAGCTTGATCACCAGCATGGCTAGGCATGTATTTGAAATACTTTTACTTAAAACACACTATTTGCAATACAAGCATATTTTGTATTTTTTATTTTAGGATCACATAAAAGTATTACATATTTTATTATATATTTAAAATAGAAAGATTGAAAGCTTTTTGTATTTTGTAATTAAAATAATAAGGTTGATTATCAATGTTAGTATTTGAAATACAAAATACAAAATACTTTCATAATCTTTTGTTATTAATACTGAAATATAAAATACAAAAATACTTTTATATCCCATGAAATACAAAATACAAAATATTTTTATGTACTCCGAACAAACACAAAATACAAAATATAATTATCTTATCAATACTGTTTTTCAAATAAAAGTATTTCAAATACATGCCCTGATCATCAGCGACTACTCGACGCTGCGACTTCAAAATTTTAGACGCAAGAGAATAAAAAACAATTGTGTGGAAGAAGTTTTCATTAGGAAATCCACTGACGAATTAAGAAGTTTGCTTTAAGCGAATAAAAGAGAATTGAGAGAATTCGCTGATGAATTAAAGTGGTTCTTTAGTAAAGTGCCAAAAATTTAAAGTGGTTCACCAGGACTCACCAAAATTATAAATGTCTAATTTGGATAAAATAATGCATAATTTGGATAAAATATTAAAATTACATGTATATCCTAATGAAATAATATGGAACATACGATAGTGAATTAAGAGCTGCATCTTCATCGAACAAAAACAAGATGACATTATGTTTACTTTTCGAAATTAAATTTATATGCAAGTTTATGCACGTAAATATCTTTCCAGAATAGCCGTTGATCCATTTCTTTTTTGTGACTATTAAAATCGTAATTTTTAAATTATTTTAACTATTATAATCTCGTTTTTGAGAAAAATCTATGATAAAATTTGTGAACAGGTAGCAAAGAAGCGTTATCTTCTGCGAGCCTTATCTGTCACTAAGTTACACGTGAAATTACTTTTCCAACATTTTTTTTCTCTCTTATTTCATCGTTAATCTACCATAAAATTTTGCACATGTCAATTTCAGTACATCAACTTCATTATATAAAAAATTATACATTTCTATAATAACTCGATTTACTTATAAAGAACCACCTTAATAACGTCATTAAACGTCTGCTGAAAGCGAGTAAATCGTTCCGTGTAAATCGCCCTTTAATGAATCTCGATGTAGGGAACGTGCGATCAACTTCACGCGACACTTGCCGTGACGCCATAACTCATAACCTTTGATCGTAACGGCTGTAATCGTTTGTTAACAAACGGCATACGATATTATCATTTTTAGGCAATTAAGATCTCGGTTTTTAACGCAATATGCAAATAAATGAACGAATTGAAAATAAATATCCACGGATCGTAACATTCGACAATGCGTCCGATACTTTGTTGCTTCTATGTTGCTCGGATTACAGATTTTTATCTAAATGAGTCTCGAAACACGCGATCTAACAAGTCGTCGGTATACAAGTACCAATCTTTCGTCACGCGATCCATGAATGTCAAGATACGGAATTGATAGAGGCTATACTTACTGATTAAACGCGTCACAAATCGGAAGTCGATCCGTTCCGTACTGGCGACGATTCATCAATGACCGACGGCGACAAGTTCAAGGATAGCGACGATAACTTCAAGCTAATACGCGCGAATCAAATTAACTCTCCATAATTCATCGTTTATATCACTGTTTTCCTAATTCAATGGGAAAACTAACTCACTGGTTCCTGATTGTTTTTTAAAGGGTTTTTGGGCTCTGAAAAAATTTTAGTACACTCTTTTAACATTTTAACAGAATACGATTTTACAATGATATGATCCGAAACGTTTTCTATATTTTTTGTAACACAAATGCCTTCTTATTTCTTTTTCTCGTTTCTTTTCATACCTTCTTTGCATGCAACTTCGGGTGATAAAACAAATGTCTCTGTGTATATGTAAATTTGAAGTAGAATAATTGAAAATTCAAAATTTTTGGAAATGTGTCTGTGTCTCTCCAAAACTCCGGTTGAACTATGGAGGGTTAATTCACAATTAATACACAAGTTTGGGTCATTCGTGTCCTGTGCATTTCTATTCCTTGAAATACTAAAAGCACCTGCGACTATATGATGATCTTTATTCTTTTTTTTACATAACTGTACAAATACTTTTAAAAATGTTAAAGTATACATAAGAATCATCGTAATAATTTTTGTATACTTATAAACGGTGACGAAAATTAACATGAATAACCTGTTGTGTATAGTAAATGACCGGAAAATTATAGTGTATACTAAAAGTTAAGAACACGTCACATCGTTTATGTAATTAAAATTCAAGTATTTTTCGTGTGCAGTAAATTTCGGACGCGTAATTTCTGCGAAATATGTATTATAAAACAGCCAAAATAAGTCGTGACTTTTCGTTCTTTAAATTATTTCAATTTATGAAATAAATGATTCTCCAAAGATGCACGCTATTTCACTTAAAAAAAGTGATCTTGCAGTTATAGCGAAAATTATATAAATATGAAAAATAGTTGAAATAGATAAATTTCTAACAAGTACTGCGATATTGGATATGTATTGCATCTAATCATATAGATGACAGAGATAGAATTTAGATTTATGCTATAAACTCTATGCATATGATACATAATTTTCTATCAGATACAAAAAAGACAGCTATAATTCTAGCAGCAAAATATCTTTTTGCGTGTTATATATATATCCATACTCTTTAAAAAACGATTAAGTAAATTATATTGAATTAGAAAATCGACAAAAGACAGAGAGCTAAATTCAAAGAGCAAGCGTCATGAAATATCGCGATGAAACAATAATTCGTAATTCCCGTCACTTATCATGTTGATTTCCATTTAAAACGAGTAAATCGCGCGAAATATCTATCTTAATAAACGGCCGTCACTTCGATACGGTCGCGAGACATTAATCGTGGGAGTTAATTAACCGCGCTCTCCTATAATCGCCAAGTGTCCACAGAGAATTATCGAATTTCCTTCCAACACTTGTCGTGACTTGTCGCGATCGTGTGTCGAGAGGTAATGTTACGGATACATGGAACGGCTCGCGTCGCTGCGTGCTCGCTTGAGTGTCGCCGCGCGAATGATAGCAAGATGACCGTGTGACGTAGGCACGCCGGATGCCGCAAGATACGGGATGTTAGTGTTTTGCCAGCTAATCCGTTACCGCTTACGATCTCGTAACGTTTCATAAGACAAATACAAATTAGATCTGTTCACGTGGCTTGTACTTTTTGCGGTATCTTCGCCCCTCCCCTCCTCTCTCCCCTTCCCTCTACCTCTCTCTCTCTCTTCCTCTCTCTCTTTCTCTCTCTCTCTCTCTCTCTCTCTCTCTCTCTCTCTCTCTCAACGTCTAATAATTTATCTTCTTTTAAGTGGGAAAAAATTTTTTGGGACTTTAAATAACGCGAACAAATCTAGTTTTTATCGCGTCGGATACTTTGAACGTAGTAACCGATAAATGGACTATGATTGAGTTTCAAACTCGTAAACTTTTTTAGATTAAGCCTATCCAATTTCAGCTCCGAGAGCCAAAATCGACGCAAAAAAATTAATGTAAGATTTTGAGGACTGTAAAGTGTTGATAAGCGTGATCACTCAGACGTACACATATATCAACACTTTTGGGTTTTGATATACCCGGAACTGAAATTGGACAGACCTGGTTTAGACACAGTCTAATAAAGATATTAAACAATTCCTAATTCTTAGACTTTCTAAATTCTTTGAAGTGGAATCTCGCTCTGAAGAAACTTGAGTTAGTCTTGAAAATAGTTATTTTATTTTCAATCTTTAATCCATTTCTACCAATGTAAATTAACTTTAATCTCGGTTTTAATCCTTAGAATTAGAAAAAGATAAAAAAATTAATTGAATCGGAACTAAAATTGAACTATTAATTGATAGAAACAGGCATAAGAGAATGAGATTTCACTTCTTAAAGTTTTAAATAGTGAAATAAATAAATATTTACGTTAATGTAATATTACGTAATAAATTGATATATCTGTACATGTATTTTTATGCAAATAGGACAGTTGATTAATGCGTACTTACTTAAATGATATCTCATTAACTTTTTTCTTATTACTAAATATAAATAGTGTCCAATGATAAAAATATGGAATGAATAAGCAATGAGAAATATAGAAAATTTTCAGATTACATATGTATTTCGCGCATTACGAACATTTACAAAAATTAGATATGACTGATGTAATTATTAATCAATTTATATTTTTTATACTTGTTTTCACCAATGTAAATTAACTTTCATCTTGGTTTAACTTACTCTTCTTTTTTCAGTTTTAAGAATTAGAAAAAGATAAAGAGTAAGTTGAAGCAAGATTAAAGTTAATTTATATTGGTGCAAATAGGCATTAATCTAATATTAATGCAGTTTTATTCTGCATTTTTGTTTTCATAAAAATATATTTATTGTAGAATTTTACATTTATTTTTATGTACAATTTATTACAATTTATTATAATTTTATTTATTATAAAAGTTAAATCAATATTTTCATAAAATTTACAATGTCTTTGTATAAATTTACCTTTACGTAATTTTTTTAAATTATACTGATACGATTTAACAATTCATTGCTATTTATGCGTCACTTTACGATTACAAAAATAATTAAATAACCAGATTAATATTTTTATTAAAATTAGATAGATAACTTTTCTACCTATTTAATGGATTATCAGATTATTGAAGATAAGTGCCTTTTCTAAGATTTGTCGCGAGTAATATCGATCGGTGACGATTAGGATGTGTTTGAAAACACACGATCTTAATTTTTAACTTACATTAACTGTCTACGGAATAAATTACAATTAACAGACCAGATTAGCGAAATATATTCTTTATATCGTGCTATAAAGACAGCCGCGCGAAGTGCGGACCCGTGTTATCCACTTTGATGGCTTTTGGGGCCACCAGTATAATTTATAGCCGCCCAAATCCTCGAAGTCTCTTTTCTCGAAGCCTGCCCGATGTGACATAGATCCTTGTTCGTCCGCGAGCAATAACTGCATCTCCCCGTAACGTTGGGCGGCCGGTGCGGTTCTTGAAACGTGAAATACTGACTCGACGGTAAAAGACGCGGACCCGTAATTGCCGACACGGTCGAGCGTTTATATCGCCGTGCATACCGCCGGCGCTTCGTGGACTTTCGTTGAGGATTAGTAAGAGTAAAACGTAATGCTCGGAGACATCGATTAACGGTAACGGTAAACGACTTACCGCGCTCGTATTCCTGGCGCATAGCAGGCACAGTTTCCGAGCCAGCTGCCTGCCAGAGACTTAACAGATCCAGCGTGGTTTAACTGCGAGCTAATATCGACTTTCGCAGTTGAGCGTGGAAAGCGCCTAATTAATTATTCCGATTAAGTGCCATGATTAATTAAAATCGAACACGGAAGGAATCGCGCCTGTTTGCCAATCGCAAGGCGACGGAGTGACGCAACTCGAATTGCCAGTTGTGATAATAACACGATACGCGCTTTCAAACCTTAAAGCGCCTATCGCAATCATTCCTCATTTTGTCACACGTGATGTAATCTTTCTATCAAACTATTAAGTTTAGTATATCGATATTATACGTGCGCTTTATTTAAGACAGATGATCCTGTTATTATATATATATAAACTTCCTATCAAGCTATCAAGTTTAATATGTCGACATTATACATGGTTTATTTAAGATAGAAAATTCCTGTTATTACATAAAACAGAAACATATACATTATATCTATTTCGATCGATAGTCGTTCAAGTTTCGTCGACATTCACAAATGCATGTGTACACAGTGAGTTTTCAAATTTTGTGAGAGTGTTTCTGGATAAAAAGGAAGAACAAATTTAATGTTCGTAAAAACTTCGTTATTGAAGTAACAAACACAAATAGATTTGAAATAATGACCGAGTATCAAATTCTTGCTTAAGCATGTGTGAAAAATGGTGGAGGATACTTTGAGTATCTTTTGTAAATAAAAAAATACTATCTAACTTTTAAATAAAGTCATTATCTAATCATTAATACTACTATTTTTTGTTCATTATTTCAACATTTTTTGCGATCTAATTATTATTTACAGAAACATTTCTTTTTCTTTCTACCCAGGAATACGCTCACGAAATTTTAAAACGGATTTATGACTCATTCTGTACGTATTCTGCTTTATTATTTATCATATTATCCAGAGATTATTATTATTTATCCAATTAGGCGAGTATATCTTCCGGCACACTAAAAAAATTCGATGCATTTAGATTTGCAAGAATAACTTTAATATATTTTACGTTCCACTCGGTGTAACATGTATTATAATGGTAGGTGTGTATCTGTGTGTATGTG
Source organism: Acromyrmex charruanus (assembly GCA_017607545.1). Classification (NCBI taxonomy): domain Eukaryota; kingdom Metazoa; phylum Arthropoda; class Insecta; order Hymenoptera; family Formicidae; genus Acromyrmex; species Acromyrmex charruanus. The sequence goes on from JAANIC010004197.1 coordinate 859,992, forward strand.
TATATATATATATATACTAATAGTGACAGCCCATTCCATAATTAAAGTTTCTCGCCAACTGTAATTCGATAGAGATGTGGATAAGGTGCAACGTGACACGTTCACGTCGCACATCGCGGTATTAACAGTATATTAACCCTTTGCCCTCTGAGAGTGCCATCTGGGTTAAAGATTTAAACGTTCCACGCGAAATGTCAACTGGATTGGCAGTAATATATATAAATACATTGCAGATTATCGCAAGTAATTATGAATGACGAAATGTAATTTAATTATTCACATTAGTATACTAATTAATTTATATTTTAAATAAAAAAAAAATAAACACAAGTGTATCATACAGCAGATGAAGATTTAATATTAAGTAGTAAATAATTATTTATAGAAGGCCACAGAGTTATAAGTACAAGTTTTATTTACACATTTTTGTTTATCAAACCAATAAAAAACCGGGTCGGATTGAGTCGGATTTACTTAAAAATTTCAAAGTTTATACTTAAAAATGTCACGATACATGATATATACACACATAATATACTTTAAATGCAAAGAGCACAGTGAGTTGGCGATCGTATTGTTTAGACATGGGTCGAGGTTAAAAAATGAAGTCCTCTATTATATTACAAATAGTACGTCATCCTCGACCCTCGCCTACTCCCGCAGGCCACATAAATTCTCGTATCATCTAAACGTTACGCGCATAATCATCCTACTTTCTTTATGACGGCCGTCAGTCGATTAAATGAATATTAAGCACAATATTACGCAGTTAAATCAAATTCACATTTCATTTACCCGAGCCTTGACTCGAAGCTGCTTTTTTTCCTTGTATCCCTCTCATACTTTCAGATATGTCATGATACATCGGATGGATTTCCTCGAGTCACGTTGAAAAGAAAATCGATGGATACTTCCGAGAAACAGCATCTCACAAACGTCTCATTACTCGCTAACCACGACGCCAATATTCACCTCGGCGGACCACGTAAAAGATTAATGAAAAAACGATTTCGACCGGTTCCCATTATATGTATATCACTTTGAATCGATTAGACGGCACACCCATGAAAAATTCGTGCCGCATAAGTAGCGAGGGCAACGAGGCTATCGAATGCGCTGAGAATGCTTCTCATCCTGCCCACATAATAATAAGAATAAGATTTCATTCACGATAGCGCCCAGCTTTCGCTACCAGGACCGTAATCACACTTGGACACATTGATGCATGGACCGGTCTCCCTTCCACATCCAACATTAATGACAGGTTTACGTTGACGAGGCCGCCTTTGCCCGCTCATTGAAATTTCGATCGATTACCTTCGACTCACTCTCCGCAACTCTCTCGCTAGTCACTATAAAAACGACTACGCCTGTACACGAAGAATTTCCGGAAAGGTTACGGCCAATCAAGAGATTTCGAGACGTCGCAATTATTCTATTTAGTTTACTGATCTCTGCTAATAATTACCGCAAAAAATATTCTATTTCGATCGCGCTGTTGAACGTGAATGTGTAACGTGCGTCGGAATCGAATCGCGTAAGCGAATGCGAAATTTTTCCAACGTTTATTCTTTCCCGTGAAGATATACAGATCAGTATTAATACCATAAGATTAGAATGTTCTCCGCGCCCCGAAGAGAATATGATGTTTCCTTTAGCAGTCATCTTAGCATGATTACTGTAGTTACGTGTAATATGTATGATTGAATACATTCGAAAAGGGTTCAGTCACTAATCACGAGCCTCCGTACGGTATTCCAACCAGGAGCAAGAGGATGGGAAATGAACTAAAAGTATTATACATTGGCCGTGTCATTAGAGTGTTGGGTTCGTGTCAGCCGATAGAAGAGGGATTAATCATCTTATTGCTCCGTCTTACTCGCATCCTTCCTTCGGATCGTTCTCCGATTCTCTCAATCGCGACGTATGCTTTGGCATTGATGACTGGCATCGAGACTAAGACGTTTCTCTAGGGCATAGCGGCAGTTCGCTATAGTCATTTAGATCCATTGAGCTGCGATCGATTCACTACGGAAATTACTCCACGGTCAATAACGCCATCATTAACCAATATCTTATGCTTTCATAGTTTTCTCAAATCGCTATCAATCAAGAAATAATCTAGAAGTAAACGTTAAGTTATCATGAAACCATAAAATCTCGCACACGATCCATTTCTCTTGTCACAAAAGAAATAGAGGAAATAAACCAGGTGAATTTTATGTAATTATAATATAGAAATAACATATTATTAATATTATTATTTAATAATATATATTACATATATATTATTATATATATGTAATATATATAATAATAATATATATTACATACATATTATTATTATCAAATTTCTAATAGAATTTATTAAAGAATAATATGTCGCAATGTAGAAGCAGTACTCGATGGATTTAATTCTGCTTTGTTACCACAAATGCAATTCCTGAACTACAATTCATTCCCGACCTTTCTTTCTCAGAATAATTTACTAGAATTTCTTCCGTGTTGATCAAACTAAAGTATAAATTTTACAGAATCGGTCACGCACATTAAGATGTTTATTCCTGCCGAGAACTGATTCAGCGTGGGTATAAACGTTTCTTGCTGTCCCGAAAGAAAATGTGAGTACCTGCAGCCACTTGTTCCACTCCTCTTCCTCCTTATTCCGGCTCGTCTGCGCTTAATGCAGATAGGAGTGAGGAAACCGCGTGTAAACTGGCCTTTACCTGAATGGGACACGGCTATTGCTCGGTGCTCGGTGCTCCGCGCCGCGCGTCCGAGAGAGTTACCGCTAATCTGTACTTACGCTCGACTGGTGTTGCCTCTGTGCTTACACGAGCGGATCAGCCTACAAACGGGTATCGGTCGATCGAAAATTCGAACAATTGCAATTGGCTCATTAATCGACCGGCAGCACGTTTTTCCCTCCTCGCCAATATCTCGCTACTTTACGTACGCCTCCCGTAATTTCACGTTTATCACAATTATTAAATAAAAAAAAAAAAAAAAGAACAATTCGCGACATTAAACGATTGTACATTATACGTTTGTACGAATGTAAGATAGCAAAAAAAAGGTATTTTTGTATCGCGTTTATACGAAAGCGTGTTATGAAACGCGTTACAAAAAGGAGCACGAGGGAGGTAAACTTGTTTAACACGTTCACACATGCCACAGCGGGCATCGGTGACCTGAACTTTCCGTTTGTGCCATGCGAGACACCGTTGGTGACCGTCAACAGGACCTAACTAAAATACGATTCGCGATCATTTTATTTATACCCGTGAAATTTAATCGCGATACACCGTGCGTGTGACAATATTTAACAATAGAGCACGCTACAGAAATTTTACCGCTTAAAACAATTGAGAAATTTGGTCTTAAAGGTTCTAATCATATCTTAATAATGCTTGGCGGTTTATCTTTAAGAATATTAAGCTTATCTTTATTAAATTCGAATTATGCTGTCGCATTAAGAAGCAAACTAAGCCTTGACCTTCAGATGTGACGTACGAGATATTGTTCTGATAAGACGACAGTTTCTATCTCGCACTAGTTAAAGGAATTTCTCTTGGTATGCCATCTACGCCATGACGCGGTAATCGACGCGGTAATCGAGGGTACTGAACGTTGCCCGAAGATTAACAGCTACTGAAAGTTTTCACGATTCTCTTTTTTGGCGGAAGTTCAACTCCGATACCGTCTGATCCTCGTTTTCGGTAATGTTACGTAGCGACACACGTACATGGATCGTTCGTCTCCAAAATTGCTCCGACTTGCTAAATACATTTCAACATTCATTTCAATAAGCATTAATTTTTGATTAATCGTGATTAACGGTCTCTTTACGGAGAGAATTATCTTTTAAAACCCTAAAAATATGGTAGTTGTGATACAATACAATATTTTGAAGATTTTTATGGTAGTTTTATTAATGAATGAAATTTACATAAAAAATTCTTCGAAATACAATGTTGTCCCAGAACATACTTGTATTATGTTTTCAGAATAAACTCTAAGAAAAAATTCTCTTCGTGTTCTACAATTTATATTCTAAAAAAAATAGTTACTAAATGTTGAGTGAAATAATTTCAATCAAAGTAACGTGTTTAATTAAAGTAACGAAAAATAATTTCACTTTTATAAATATTTACTAACAAATTACCAAACATAATATTGTAAGCGTTCGGTAACAATTACTAAATATTTAGCAAAATAAAATTATTTTTGATTATATTAACATTTAATTGAAATTATTTCAATTTTGACAAACTATTACTATTTATTGTTAGGCTTTTTTCTCAATGTATTTCTACTGTATGACAATTTACGAAAATAATTGATCGAGCGTTACGTTCGTAATAATAGCAATTCTTCGGCGCGAGCAGCGAGGTATCAAAGTTTTCATCGAGATGATCCTTTAGGCGCATAGATGCTACGTTGCAATTGATAAAATTGCCGTGCAATTTTCGAATCCCATTTTACGGAAGTCATATTGCTCTCTTTTTCTCTCCCTCTCTCTCTCTTTTTCTCTCGGTTTGAATAACGCTACCGGCGTACGTGACCGCGCACGTTCGTCCAAAGCGACAGATTAACGACGAATTATCGTACAATCTTCATTGACGGTCACGCGTGTAATCGTTCTTACTTGGTTTCTCAATTCTATCGTCCCGTTCACTATCCTCTTCTAGATCGTTGTCTCCGCATTGGCCGTCGTGTCTCGTGCTGCATTCTCGTTTCTCGCCATGCCACAGCTTAGGTTTCTACGGATGGGACGGAGAGAAAACGATGTCTCGTATGTCCACGTTTCCAAAATTGGCCTCACATTTTCCTACATTGCGATCCGATGCTATCTACGCGCGCTTCCGAAATTTGTAATTAGTATTATAGATCTATCAAATTTTTTGAATTACTTAATTAACGTATAAAACTGCATGAATAAATAATAAATACTCTCTAAATTCTTTGGAGTAGAATTCCACATTGGGTCAGTTTTTGAAAAAGAGTGTCTTCGTTTTCAATCTTTGTAAGAATGAGATTTCACTCTTCAGAATGAGATTCATTTTGAAAGATTTAGAGGATATATTGACATATTTGATTTCTCAATTTCTTCTTCATCATCCCGTTTTCAATAAAAAATATATACGAAAATATAATAAGAATATCTGCATATATATATATATATATCTCATTGGCATTTTCCTTACTATTGCATCCGTTAATTTTTATTTTTACTTTTTGCAATATGATCGAAATGCAAAAGAAACGGTAACGTAACGACACATTAATATATCAAAAAAAAAAAAAAAAAAAAATAGTCACAGTGAAAAGTCGAACGAGTCACGCGACATGCCGTTCTTAGGTATATCGGGCTGTAACCATCATAATAGCGAAAACAATCCCTTTCCCCTCAGCGGTAGCATAACGGTAGCGAAGCGGAAGCTGAAAGTAACATAGAAGCTCTTACTACCCTTCCTCCTTCCAAGTGCCGGACCTTGGCATCACATCTCGCGATATCGGATGTTCCGCTATCTGTTTCTCCATGCTAGCCTACCATTATCATTCAAACTCTCTTACGTTTTCACGCACGTTCGCGGTCGATTTTCACCACGTAACTTTGAATATCCCGAGGACGATATCGCCGTGAGAGATATATACACGCTGGAAGAAGGTCGAGTGACGGTGGCGATAATAGTTAGCGGTGGACGAAGACGCGGCGGTCGGCACGGCGGGAAGAAGAGACGGTGAAGAAGCGAGAAGGGAAAGAAAAACAGGAGTAGAGAGAAAGAACGAGAGGGAGAGACCGGTGATGGCTGCGATGATGACGGTCAGTGGTTGTGTATACCGGTTAAGCCGTTCAGTACAAGCCCGGCGTCCGTCACGGCTAAACCTCAACCGTTCGGTTTCGACCCGCTATTCTATTCCAGCATCACGCGCGTGCGATCGAATTTCCTGTCCCTTTTACACGTCTATTATTCGTTAATTTGTTGTCAGGTTGTCGCACAGGCACGCGTATCATTTTTTCCTCAAACTTGAATTTTTTTCAAGACGAGAAGGCGTCCGACCTTCTCGTCACTTGAAGAACCAATAATGAAATTATTTACTTATTCGCGTATTTAATGAGTGCGCAAAGTAATTATAAGAAATCAGCTGTGATGCAAAATAATGCACGTAAGCGGAATTAAACAGCGGACAATGGTTTCCTGATGAAGCGACGGCTGTCCACGTCAGGATATTGTAGGGTTCAGTGTTACCGCAGAATTTTTTTACAGTTGATTCGTGCGTTTCTAATCTAACACGATGCGGTCAAACGATCGATAACTATTCGTTGCAACGCAACGCTGATGACCGAGCATCTCGAGGTCCATTAATCGATCCGTCCGGTCCTGACACAGGAATCGAATCTCATTCGAAACGTCGGATCATCGTTTAAATCCGCACAGCTTTATCCTCGACGACGCGAGAAATCTTTCAAGTGCTTGATCGGTTCTGTCAGGATGAAGAGCTGAGCTTTCGGTGAATCAGTCCCGGTCCTCGCGCAACGCCGAAGGAATTCATCCTGCACCTTGATCCACGTCGTGAATCACGGTGAATCACGATGGTGGTTTCCCCGTGCGATTATGCCGTCGGAAACTCGTGGTTGTCGTTGTGTGGGGTACGAGATGAGTCACGAGGATACGTTGATTCGAAGTGAGCGCGGATGAAGTGATTACCAGGACTCCGTGGACTTCCAAATCCAGCGGACCAACCCGGTCCGAGAGCGATCCAGGTATCGCTGTAGTTTAAAAAAATTTATCTCGATACGAATTGCAACTAACAGACGTACACTTTTAGATTGGATCAAACAATTCATTTTTTCTAACTAATCACTTATATATACTGTGTACACTTATATAATTGTTTTCTATTAAACTAACAAAGTGAAAAATTTAATCTAATACTAACAATATGGCCGATATTCATACTTCATTCTTATATTTCAAATCATCTCAAGTCTTAAAATATTATAAACCAATCACAGATAGAATCATACTAGGATATTGAAC